>PVJA010010329.1:0-57544 GCA_004027025.1 Myocastor coypus
TTTTTTTTTTTTGATTAATTTTAAGGAAAAATAGCAATGAGACAGTTTCACAACAGGTTAGTAGGACAGTTACAATAATTAATACACTGCATATTGTTGTCTTTGTAGTATTTGTTCAGCATACAAGATGCAAACTTGATATCTTGTATGAACACTATTAGTACAAATCTTTCTTCTCATTGAACTAAGAGAAAGTAGCTGTGTGTATAGCCCAATAGTCCATAATAGTAGTGGGTTATCAGCAGAACTGGCAATGTCACAAGCTGTTGATCTGAGCCTTTTACAGCTCAGTATATTAATATGACTTTACTTTATATACCTCATGGTGGACTTTTTTTTTTGCTGGATGGTTAAGAGCAAGATAAAACAAGGCTTATATAATAAAAAATGTAACTTTTGTATCTGACAAGGTCAGTCCGATCCTCTCAAGATTTACCCTGAAATCATGTACAGCTGTTTGTAGATCTTTTGACAGTGTCAGCCATCTGGATGAGTCATGGCCATTGCTTGACCAGTTTGCTCTTTGTGAAAGACTGAGAATGTTTTCTCTCTTGTTTTTTCATTTGGATAGAGACAAAATTATAATCTATCTCACACCATCATCAAAATAAATCTCAGATGGATTAAAGATGCAAGTGCAAAAAATAGTACAACAAAGTACAATAAAATCTAGGAACGCTCATAAATAATTTAGGAGCAGAAGATACTTTCTGAACTAAGAGAAAGCAGGTCTATAAAAGATTAGATAAATATGTGCATATGTATATATTCATGAAGAATAACAATGAAGTCACAGAGCCTATAAATAACATCAGGAAACAAATGGTATCAATAGAAACTACTCCAATATATAAGGCAGATCAAGATTTTACCTATAATATGTTAAGGAACTTCATAAACTAGTCAAGATTAAGACAAAACTTTCAGCAAAAATAACACAAAGGATATAGAAAAGAAATTCACTAGGGAAAAAGATGAAAACAGTGACAAATACTTGAAAAAAGTGTTTACCCCCTCTAGTAAGTGCACATTTCCATGCTATCACCTTCATTTTAGTTCCATCAGATTGCAACAATTTCAAGAGCCAAGACACACATTCACTTTCCTCTGGTGTATTCATCAGCTTGCTGGCACTACAAGGAAAACCTGGGATGATTAACTTACAGAGAAAGGCTTGTTTTGGCTACAGTTTTGGAGGCTTCAGTGCTTGAGTGGGGGCTTCCTTGGCTTGGGCCTGTGGCCAGGCACCACATCATGGCAGAGGTGTGTGACAGAGCAGAACCACTTAACCATGAGCTCAGGAGCAAAGTTAAGAATGAGAAAGTGGCCAAGGTCTGACCCCTTTAGGACCCCACCTCTTACGACTTCACCTCTCAAAGGTTCTGCCTCTTCCAAGCAGTGAACCCCTGGGGACCAAACCTTTAATACATAGGCCTTTTGGTGTAACTTCAAACCTTAACAACCAGCGTTTCCTTTTTTAGCTTCACAGAAACAAAATTCCAAAAGTGTACAGATCTACCCATGGGTCTTACTGCAAACTTATTTGTAGAATTACATAAATTTTAAAATATCCTTAAAAGGGGAATTTGAGAAATATGGTAAGCCTTTTCATATTTCACTTGTCTTGAAGGAATTTCAATGAAAAAATGTTGAGAAACACATGATGCTGAAAAGTTTATATAATATGATTTCTGTAATTAAATAAGCCATGGCCCACCCTTAGGTGTGCGTGAGTGTGAGCAGGGAGACATGGTGGAGAGGGCTACCTACCGGGTCTCGAGCATCGTGAGGGCAGAAGGCAGGGAGGCCAGCACACCAGAAAAAAGAAAAGCAACATTTTACTTCCCCATAGTTGGCATAATTCACTTTTTAATATTCGTAAAATTGGTATAACTTCTTATGTGTTTTAATATGTTTGTGTCCAAATTAATTGGCCGAATAAAAGAGAAATTATCATAAATGATGGCTTCTGAAATTGTGTCACTTTGAATTTATTTTTTTTATTTTTTCCATCCATAGTTTTATTATAGTAACAAATAACTGTCACCATGAGATCTACACACATATATAGGATTGTATTTAAATTTATATAGAGCAATGTTTACATTTTTAAGTTACAATTTCAAAATGGAAAGTATAGTTTCAGTTTTACAGCAAAGAAAAATGTAAAAGACAAAAACAGAATCACTGGTAAAAATACAACTATTAATCCTAGACTATAACATGTGGAAACTCTTTGTCGGAAATGTACATCTTCTTAATCTGATCGTCTCAATCATCAAAATATGGATGATTCAGTGCCGTCTTGCCAGAAATCTGTTCAGCAGGATCACAGACTAACATTCCTGAGAATAAACGCAAGCCATTTTCATTTAAATGTTTGACATGGGCTTTCAGGCTTCCCAGTTTCCACTTGAGAAATGTGTTCTTATAGTCCTGTAAAGACTCAACTTCCAACCACATTTCATTGTTGGGAGTGCCCAAAGCTCTGAAAATCCTGAAGAGCTCATCAATTTCTGAATCCTCATGGAAAAGTGGTTTCTTAGTTACATATTCTGCAATAATGGTGCCTATCCTCCAAATGTCACCTGAAATTGAGTATCGAGAAGACCCCAGCAGCACTTCTGGAGATCTGTACTAGTGTCACTACCTTGTACATATATATTCTAATAGGTATCCAAACACTCTAGCAAGGCCAAAGTCAGCTAGTTTAATTGTTCATTTGTCCTTAATCAGCAAATTTTGATATTTAAAGTCTCTGTGAAGAGCTCTTCTACAGTGATAAAATACAATACCCTGAAGGATCTAGTAAAATAACTCTTAAGTGATACATCCATGATCTTCCCAGGAGGAATAGAGTCCAAGTATTTCTTGAGATCCATGGAAAGGAATTCAAAAATGAGATACAGCCTGGAATCCTGAATTACAGTACTAAGAACCCCTTCCTCTTCACTTTCTGGTCTGATTTTCTTCATGGCTGCCACTTAACCTGTAGTTTTGTGTCTACCCTTATATACTACTCCAAAAGTACCTTCTCTGATTTTCTCTATTTTGGTATTGAATAACTCTTCCCTAGTTGTTCAATAGGTAGGATAGATCCTTGCCTGAATCTCTCTTCACAGAACTACCCAGCACTGGTTACCTTGAATTTATATAGCAGTTTTCCTTCAAAGAATTCTAATGCTTTCATGTATACTACTCATTTCATCTTCTCAACTTTCCTGGAAGTTATGACCTTTAAATGTCAACTCCAGGGAGCTCTGCCTGCCTGTAACTGTGGACACCTGGAGCAAGACGCCTGGAACACCTCCTTTGTTTCTTTGTGTGAAGTGCTGAGAGCTGGACATGGCTATTGGCGTTTGTCTGCTTGCAGGGCCCTGGGCTTCTCCCACACTTTTTGTAATTTGTCTATGCTTCCTGACATACCTTATCCATCTAGGTGAAAGACAGAGCCTCTGCTCTTTCCCTGGCTGCAGGTTCTGGGACTTTCATAAAGCACAAGTGAGAAGAGAAGAGTCAGACAAAGGATGCTCCAATGCAGTGGGCCCCAACCTTTTTGGCACTAGGGACTTGTGTAACAGAAGACTTTTTTTCCCCCTGACTCACTGTGTGGTGGGGTTGTTTTGCAGTGATTCAAAAGAGGGTACATCCTAGATCCCTGGCATGTGCAGTTTGGGATTCCCTCGCCTATGAAAGACAAATGCCACAGCTGACCTAATGAGAGGCAGTGAAGCAAGTGGTGCGGAACAGTTACAAATACAGGCGAAGCTTCACTAACTTTCCCAGATGTCCACCTTCTGCCCAGTTCCAAATAATCTATGGACCACATGAGCCTGTGTCCCAGGGTTTGGAGACATTTATCTTAATGAACAACTCCCCAAGACTGACATAGCAAGATCACTAAGTATAAAAAGTAGTTGCACTAAACCATGGATAGATGCGTGGGTTCATCAGTTAGTGCAGAAAAGCCATGAAGGTCTTCCTTGTGAGAGCTGCATTGGTGCTGTACAAATCATTGGGGCTGGAATGGAAAGGCCAACGACATAGTTATGGTTTTACACTTGCTAAGAACATTATTTAATTTTTTTGAGCTTGATAACTGAATCTTCTCCAGATAACCTCTACTTACCCAATTATTATGAGGCTTAAATAAAAGGATAACTATAGAATCACTTAACACCTGCCAGGCACATAAGAAGAGTTTAACACACAGGTGGTAGGGAAGCAAGGTACTGAAAACCTGTTCATATGTGGCCTGTGTTCTTTTCTGTTCTCCTGTGTTTCCTCTCCTGTCTCCAAAGTGTTTCTAGTCATCATTTTACAGAAAACTGGGCCCTGGAATCTCAGAGTCTAATGAAAACAGACAGATACTGTACTCTGTAGCACGCTAGAGACTTAACTGAGATGTGTACCAAATTCTCTAACAACGCCTAGGACAGCCTCACAGGGTTAGTACCCAGGAAAGACTGAATGAAAGAAATGAAAAAATTGGTATTTGAGAATTTACCCAGCTGACCAGAGGATGGAGAATAAATGATAGTGGCTATGTGCTGGTGTAGATTAAACTTAGGCGAAGGAAGGCAGCAATGTAAAAGATGCAGAGAGCAAAAAACTACTGATAATTATGGCTATTATTTTTGATATAAAAATTAATCTGATTTGAAAATGATTTTATGCAGATGATTTTAATTTACCTGTATTAGTTACAATAGTTAAGGCCCAGTAATACTAAAGATTTTAGTAGTTTCAGGGACAAACTAGACATTTTGCAGTCAGCTGTGTGGTAGCTAACTTCCAAAAGGTTCTGGGTGACCTTGCCATCTGATTTTCAAACCTTGGTACTGTTCCTTCCCAGTGTCCAGGGGAGTGATGGGAAGGCTGCCACTCTGAAGACAAACTTCTGTGATGTAGTCTTGGGCTCTCTTTATCTCTCTCAGAGGCCTCACATTGGGGAAACTTGGCTGCCAAGTTGCAACGATGCTCAGACAGGCTTTGCAAAGTCCTGTGTGGAGAACAAGGAGGCTGCCAGTGGCTATGGGAGTGAGCACAAAGTCGCAGCTGTTGGTCCTCACACTCCAGATCACTGTCACTCTGGCTGAGGGCTGACAGTTGGGTGTCCAGTCTCCTGAGAGATCCTGAGGCGGAGCACCATGCTAAGATACTCCTACTTTCCTGACCCACAGAAACTGGGAGATAATAAATATATGCTGCTTGAAAGATAATTTCATATTTCTCAATAGATGTTTGTTTCTAATTTCTTATCTTTCTCTGAGTTAACAGCCTTTGCTATATGATACTGAAGTTTTTTCTATAAGAGGTCTGATGTATGCCATATATTCCTGCCCCATTACATTGAAGTTGGCCATGTAACTTGCCTTGGCCCATATAATATGGGAAAAAATGACAGTATGTTTCTTAGCATTTGTCTAGGATTTAGGCTGTATCATATGCTTCCACCGCAGCTCCTGTCAACAACCCAGAAGAGCTGGTAACTACTGCCCTCATTAGCTAATATTTCTTCAGTCGGGGCCTATAAGAAACAGATATTAACAGAGCCACTCAAGCCAGACTGCATACTAGACTATTATTTCAAAATGCTAAGTTTGATGTATAAGCAGTGACGATGATAGGCAACAACTTAACCTTGAGATTATCTCTTGAAACAACTAGTCCTACTCACCAAAAAACATGTAGGGAGAAAGGCTCTACTGCCAATTTACACCTGAATTAAGCCCAGAAACCTACAAGTTGGAAAACTTAGGCTAACGTGTTTAAATTTCCATGCAGATCCGACTGTCCTAGATGAATGGAAAAAATACACAAGCTATTCCATAGGACGTTGGGCAAGTCTAATGCCCCGACGCCTGCTGAGGTACATCTCTGTGCACAGCATGTGCTCAAGGCCTTCTCTTTGCATGTAAGCAGATAGCTGCCTTCCTTTCCTTGGCCATACTTCACTCATTTGTTCCAGAGTTGGGAGAAGTTTGCTTAGCTGTGTGTTTCTCTGGTAGGTGGTAACGGAGATGCAGTTCACTGGTTGCTCATAAGAACCTTGTTTGGAGCAGCCCCTGAGACTTCCTAAAATGGCCTTGGTTCTGCCAGTAGATTCGAATTAGAATGAATATCCCAAGCTGGGCAGGTTTAGGTGAGCTTCTCCTCATTCTGAAGTCACATGTTTAGGTAGTAAAATTTGCACCCAGTTGGTGTGTGTACTTTATTTTCTACATATTAACATGTGAGTGGGGATGAGTCCTGTGTTATTGCCTCAGAGTAGTCTGAGATTAGCTAGTCCATATTTATCTCACAATTGTAGAGACACATTCTTGGCTGTGAAATGGATCCTGGCATATTTTAAATGGATCAGAAATTTCCAGATGTGAAACACTTCAAGCCAGGAGAGAGAATATCCTGTTGCTCTGGGGTCTTGTGATCTACTCTCAAGCCAACTTGGTGTCTCAGGATGGTCACATGGAAACACTATTCTTCATAGAAGTTTCCCAACTGGCCTTCCGAGAAAATCAATCAGCATTTGCAGGCAGCGAATGTGCAGAGACCTTTGAAAGTTGGAAAACAGCTAAGTGTGCAGTTCTAGCAGCCGTTTCCTCCAGCTTAGGGTGGATAGCTTAGCTCTGTGCCTCGCTGGTGAATGTGCTGCAGGGCCTGGAGCCAAACAATTTTTTTTGGTGAGATATGAAGCAGTAGGTCTACCGCTGTGATAAGATTCAAGTTTTCTGTCATCTAGGAGACTGATCTGACTTGAGCAGGAGTTTGAAAAGACAAGTTGTTGAGTGTAAAGGCCCAGTAACAAAACCACAGCCACCTGTTACCTCCAACATCACAGAAAAGATGGCTTTGCAGTAATCTTCTCTTGAAACAGTGCCGTTAAATAAACAAGGGTTGACAGAGTTGGTGTCAGCACAGACCTCACTGAGTCCTGCGCACGTTAGCTCTACTGATAAGGAACAAGCGTCTGTTAGTGCTGGATGTTGCTGTGCTAAGCTCAAAATAACTTTTCTGTGTTAATAAACACTACTTAAACATTGGGATTTGTTGAGATTTAGAAATCTTCTTTTCTGTTTGCGTTTCTCACTCTAGGGGCTTTGACAGATGCATTCCACAATAAGCATAAGTGGGAAACAGTCTCTAGAAGCTGGGGCTGGAGAGCTTGGGCAGAAAGGTGAGTGGCTGCACCAATTTACCCAGCCAGTTTAGGGTCAAGCTGGAGCTGAGCACCGGTTCCTGAAAACACTTGCTCCATGAATGATTCTTATTACTTTCCCATGTTCGTTCTTCTTCGTCCTTGACATCATTCATAGCTATCCTGAACCCTAGAGCTAAGCCACTTTCCTTCCCTGTGATGGATTGGCCACTGGCAGTCAACTTGTAACACTGAGACCAACTGAATCAGGGTGGTTCTGGGCGGTGTGGAAGGCCCACCTCAGGACAGCTGCCAATAGCGTAGAAGCGAACTGGAGAAGGAGATGGCATGCTGTTGATTCTCCTGAAGAGCTTGTCATGCTGGCTTTCCTGTTATGAACTCAGCTGTTATCATCAGAGGAGCTTGGGAACTTACTGTTGCTGAAGATGGCTGGGGTTCACTTTGGGGGGAGTTCTGGTCTTTACTTTGAACACCAACTCATCCTGTTCAGAGCTGGATCTTGCCCTCTCCTTCAATTCTCTGTAAATAGCCTCCTGTGTCAATTGCATAAACAAATGCACTGCAGTTATTGGGCAGTCTTTTCTCCCATCAGGAGAGGGGACTCCACCTGATCTCATATTTCCACATATTATTCTTGCCTTCATTTCTTCATCCTCCCTCTGGAGTCTCAAGAGCTGTGTTGGATGTGGCAGCTTCCTGGCTCCAGTGCTGAGCCCTCAGCCTGCTGGCACAGATTCTTCACCCCACTGATGCAGACCTTCCACAACAAAACTTTGGGCCTTCCCAGTGCAGGTCCTTGGAACAGGCCTGCATGAGACATGGACATGGGCTCTAGGTCTCGAGTTGCATATGTGGGGGGCGGGGGTGGGTTGCCGTGGACTCTGTGTCTTCAGCTGGACTCGTTTGGGACATTGCAAAGGGATTCAGGCCCTCAGCTGTATTTTTTGGATCTCTTGTGTGTGGACAAATCATCCCACATTCTATTACATTAGACTCTTTAGGTGAATATTACAAAATAATCCTATAAATTGTGTCCTATGTTAAATTGTTTTTCTTGGAAACTGTGAGTACAACATGCCCTTAGGTTCCTTTATCCCCCTTGGGATCTCCATGACTCCAGGCAGTTATTTTTTTCCTCACCATCTTGAGTTTCTCTTCTGTCCACTTTGCTGGACCTTATTCTTCTCTCTTACACACTTCCCTTTCTCCCCAACATCATACCAACAGCAGGCAATACTTCACACCTGTCTTTTATGTCACTCTTCTTCAGGAATACTTGGATTTTACCAGCTACTTCAGTATAAGAACCCAAAGGGAGGTTAATGGAAGATACAGGAACTTCAGGATTAACAGAGAGTTTGGGTGGAGTCAGCTAGTTTTCTTGTGCTCTTGAAACCACACCTTTCACAGGCTGTTTCCTCTGTCTATACACACAGCTCAGTTTGGACTCTACAAGATTTATGTGAAGCAAAAGGTGACCTAGTTCTGGGCATGCTTGGGCACAAGTTAATGGTGCTGTAGTTATAACCCATTTTGTAAGGTAATAAGCAGAGAAGCAGAGATAAAGATAGGCAACAATCTTCGCTGACAGTTCACTGCTTAGCATGGTAGTTAGCTTGTACCAAAGTGCCTAGAAAGTTAAAACATAATTTTTCATGCCTTATTACTTATTTTCAAATGTCTATCAGCTGAATGAGGCATGCTATGTAATATAGTTAGCTCTTACTCTTATATGTCATTACAACAAATAGCAACTGGACCCTGGGTTCTTAGACAATTGCATTACATTTTCTTTAGCCTCTTCAATTTCTTTATCTGTAAATAGGGCTAACACAACATATTACATGTAAACATCAAGCCCTTTACATTTAACTTCTCCTAAATATTATTTAAAACTTTAAAAAATGGGCAGATAAAATTGTACCACATACATATTTTTAAACTATATACACATTATGGAATGACTGCATTTAGTTAATATATTTACTACCTCATATAGTTATTTTTGTGGAGAAAATCCACTTCCTCAGCATTTTCAAGATTATAATAATATATTGCAAACTATAATAACTGTATCATATAATAGGTTTCCTGTATTTATTCCCCTTGCCTATAAGAAATTTTATATCTTTTCAATAGCTATCAATACCCAGATCCCTGAAAATTTATTCTATTTTTTGCTCCTATAAGGCCAACTTTTTAGTGTTCATATATGAACACATTGTACTTAACAAATGTCCTTTGGGTTCACTGATGGTGTTGCAAATGACAAGATTTCTCTTTATGTGTAAATAATATTCTAGTAGGTACGTATGCGACATTTTTTTTTTGAGACAGGGTCTCACTGTACAGTTCAGGCTGGCCTTGAACTCACTTTTGTAGCCCAGGCTAGTCTCGAACTCGCACCGATCCTCCTGCCTCAGCCTCCCCAGTGCTGGGATTACAGGAGTGTGCCACCACGCCCGGCCCTGCCACATTTTCTTTACCAACTCAATCACTGATAGATGATAAGGTTGAACATTGCTACACTGAATAGTAAAGTGCATATATGCCATTGGTACGTTGATTTGATCTTTCTTGCATATAAATACAGTTGCAGGACTGCTGGATCATGTTAATTTAATTTTTAATTGTTTAATTTTTAGGGAAGGGCCTACAGGGTGTCCAGAGTCTCACTACTAGATTGGACTTGTAGTGATCCACCAGTTTACAGCCTCCCAAGAGCTGGGATTACAGGCTCACTCCACCATGCCCAGTCTCAATTACTGTCTTAGCGTGCCCTGGGGTTGGGGCCGGCACAGCCAGCCCAGGGATCAAATCCCTGTCCCTGTGTCTGATTGCAGATACTTTAATCTGCTGAGCTATTTGGCTGGCCCTTATTTTTACTTTTTTAAAAGAAATCTTGGGCCGGCCTCATAGCTCAGTGGACTAAAACACCTGCTTATGCAGAGCCCAGAGGCCAGGGTTCCTGGGCATGCTGTGTCGGTCCCACCCATGGAGTGTGCTAAGACAGTGATTGAGACAGGGCGTGGTGGCATACACCTATGATCTCAGCATTTTTGGAGACTGAAAACAGGAGAAACACTACGAGTCTGATCTATGTAGTAAGAATCTGTGGACCCTATCCTAAGTACAGAAAAAAAAAAAAGAATCGTAATACTGTTTTTCATAGTGACTTTACTTTTTTATTTATTTATTTTTTTTGTCTTTTTGAGACAGGGTCTCACTATGCAGTTCAGGCTGGCCTTGAGCTCACTTTTGTAGCCCAGGCTGGTCTTGAACTTGCATTAATCCTCCTGCCTCAGCCTCCTGAGTGCTGGGATTACAGGCGTGCGCCACCATGCCCGGCTCATAATGACTTTACTGAGTGATATTCCTATCAACAGAAAAGTGATCTCTTTTCTCCAAATCCTTGTCAGGACTTGTTGTCTTCTATCTTTTTTCTAATAGTCATCCTAATAAATATTTCCTAAATATTTTTATTTATTTTTTTTCCTAAATATTTTTAAATCACTGATGTCAATTACAAATGTTCATCGTTACATTACATAGCAATCACCCACAGGGCCACAGCGATACATAGGGATGAGTTTCTAGGTCCTCACTGAGATGATTGTGAGACAGAGTTGAGCCAAAACTCCACTCATCATTTGGCCTCTGTCTAACTGTACTTACAGGCTGATGGACTACCCTGGTGCTTACACACCCAGAAATTAATGATCAGTAAATCTTAAAAAGTGTGATTATTTTTCCTTCTCCAATGTATAATCACTTTGATAGGTGGCCATACACTTTGGGGAAAGCTAAGAGGAAAATTTATAACATTAGTACTGTAGGATTTTTGTCTTTTTTGCAAGGTGCCTTACTCAAGGGGACTCTTCCTCATGTTTGTGGATCACTTCCTCATGTTTGTGGATCTGCAAGCTGGCTAAAGTCTGGGAAATGGTTGTCATTTGCATTACTGTTGATGCAACCCGGGAAAATTTTTCAATTCACTCTGTGGTGTGCTTCCTTTTGAGTTGTATTTGGTGTCTTGACCTCTTCTAGTGCACTGGGAAAGAGTGTAGAGGAAGAGTGAAGTTTCTTGCAAGGCAAAATGCCTCAGGGGATGGTGTGGTGATTATACATAGGTTCTCAGAGGAGATTCACTCTCCAAAGCCTCTGCTCTTGGCCAAGAGGATTTCAGAGTTTCTAGGAGTTCTAGTTGGGAGGTTTTATAGGGACTTGCTCAGGATCCTGGCGCAGTATACAGGGCCCGACTCTTAGCCTGTTAGTAACTGACTTTTGAACGAGAAGCCTTCAGAGGCAGGGAAGTATATTTGCGTTGTAATTAAGCCACTTTCTAGAATAGATTTTAGGTGTGACTTTTGAAAACCATAGCCTTCTGATCAGTAGATAAAGGATTCTATTAGAATAGTCTTGTAGGGGGCCTGGCGGCATGGCTAAGTGGGCTACAGCGTCTACTTAGGAAAGCTTGGGCGACTGCAGGGACCGCAGTTCGATCCCCGGAAGCACATGCTGCCCAAGCCTTGCCCTCAGGGCAGGCTGAGCCAGCCATAAAAATAAATAAATAAACAAAAGTTGTAAAAAAAAAAAAAAAAGAATAGTCTTGTATTTCAGGCTCCCCCCCCCACCCCCCACCCCCGTAGCTGGGAAGCTGGGAGGTTAAAGCTCTCAGCTTATCATTTTTATTCTCCAAGTCTTCAAACACATTTAGTGGCAAAGCATTTCAATCTCAGTTTGGGGTTAGTTGGGGATTCCTTCAGAGAATTAGAAACCAGGATGTATGATTCTACATAATCTTATCTTAAGATATTTCTCATAGAAATTCGATCTTATGTAATTGTGGGAATTCTTGAACAGCTTATGTAAAGTTGTTGCCCCATTTGCTTGTTTTTTATACACACACAATATCTTAAGTATGTAGTATACATGTTTTACATGTATATGTAATATGCACTGTTATGCATACATCTGTAACTTAAATGTACAGAAACTTTATAGCTATGAGCAGGGATTAAGATAACTTGAAACTCTCTCACTACAACTTCTGAGAAAAGCCAAATAAATTGTTCAAAATTCTTTGAAATATATAGCTGACTCTGCAAGACCAAGAAAAGAGGAAATGCCTAGATCCCAAAAGTGAACGGGGACCTGAAAGCCAGATCGGTGAGCTTGGGCGAGCAGTTTCATGGCTGCCCTTGGAGTAGAGACTACGGGTTCCCGCAATCAGCGGCTTTGGTGTTAAGGAGTGCACTGTGCGAAATAAAGATTTAGAGCTAGCATGAAATGGGGGGGTGAATCTGTGGTTCCTACAAAGCCCAAACATTCAGAGGCTAAGTGTGTACCCTTTAGTGAAAGATGGGAGTGGGAGGAGCAACAGAAACAGGATAGTCTAAGCAGTGTCAAGGGGCAGCGGGACATGTCTTTTTTTCATGTTTCTTGGTGAATTCACACAAATGAAAAAATGAATAAATAAGAAGCCTAATTTGAGAAAAGAAAACTACAGTCCTATGACTTATATGGGCTTCATATTATTTTATTATCTTTTTTAAAAAAATAATTTTTTATTTTATTTATTTTTTTCTTGTTTCAGAACCTTTAATTGTTTATTCACTCGGATTGAACCGCGGTTCCTGAAGCCACCCAAGCTTTCCCAAGCAGGGCTTTAGACCACTGAGCCATCCCGCTGGGCCCCTGTCTTTTGTTTTTTTATCTGTCCTTTTATTGATGGGACTTTGGGCTATTTCCAAGGTATACCTATTACAAACTGTTGCTAGAAACATGCATATTCAAATTTATATTACAGGATTCTAAAGTATATAATAAGTGATAGGCACTTACTGCTAATTTGATATGCAGTGGTATAAACAATAATAACAATAATAATAATACCAACAAAATAATGCCTATTTGGAAGACTAATTTCTTTTTTGGAGAGATATAATTTCAAGGTGCATTTGGAGTAGAAGAAAATCATTACGTGTACTATAGGGAAGAATTTGCTAAATTTAAAAGGCCATGATGTTATTTTACTATTTACAAGGAAGTTAGCCATAAGGCTTAAATTTGGAAATTCTGATTATATTGATTAATCATGTTGCATACATAGAATTTTATGAATAAATTGAAAATATGGAAAATATAACTTCAATATAAGAAGGCAACAGAGAGTAAAGACATGATACATTTAAAAGAACTTAAAGGTGAACAAAGGAATTTTAAAAGGATAAATAGAAAATACAAAATAAAATCCCAGAAATCTGTTAAAACAAATATGCAATCATTATAAATGAAAATAGTCTAACTTAATTAGCAGCCAGAGTACAAAATTTTATTGCATATTCAGTTCAAAAATTGGTAGATTCAGAAAATCAAAAACAATAAACTGGAGCTGGAGGTGCAGATCAGTGGTACCTGGGTTCAATCCCCACTGCATAAAACAAACTAACAAACAACAGCAAGCAAGTGATAGCATTGGATAGGAACTTGAACTAATACAGTTAGGATGCTAGGTGTGATGACAGGTTTGTCAATTAGAAAATATACATTTGTTTTAAGGGTAAGAAAAAGTGTTTACTAAAGTAAAGCACTTTGATTGCTTCAGCCGGAACCAGTCGCAGAGATCAGTATTTTAGAAAATCTCCCAAGTTGTCTAATTTGAATTATACGTGGAGCTGAGAACCACTGTAATGCAGCAATTAAAAATAGATGAGTACATATGCAGAAGAATGAAACCAGACCTCTCTCTCATTATAAGAAGTCAATTAAAATGGGTGAAAAGCATAAATATAAATCCTGAAACTGTGAGAGAGCACAAGGGAAAATCTTTTTTTTTTTTTGCGGGACCCGGGTTAGAACTCATGACCTTGCATTTGCCAGGCAGGCACTTGTGCCAACAAGCTATCTCCCCAGCTCCAACAAGGGAAAATCTTTAGGACATTCATATAGGCAGTTACGTTTTGAGTAAGACCCTAGAAACACAGGCAACAAAGGCAAAAATAGATAATGGGATTATATCAAGTCAAGAAGCTTCCAGCTAAGGAACTCAAAAAATTTAGTATTATTCCTCAAAGCAAACCCATAATCTGATTAACAATAAGCAAAGAAGTTGAAAGACATTCCTCAAAAGAAGATGCATAAGTAACCAAAAAGAATATGAAAAAATACCCCAGAACACCAGGCATCAGGGAAAGCAGTTTAAAACCACAATGAGATGTCATCTCACCTCAGTTAAGTGGAAAAGACAAAAAAATGATAAATTCTAGAGAAGATGTAGAGAAAGAATGAACTCTACTTACTACTGGTAGGAATGTTATACAGCCTTTATAGAACAGTGACTAAAAATAGAACACTATTTAGTGATTCAACTACTGACTATAGTATCTAAAGGAAGTCACATCATTATATGTATGATACATGCACACTCTCCAGCTTGTTACAGTGCTACTTATACTAACAACCTACCATGGTGGCCATCAGTAGGTGCATGGATGGAGAAAATGTGTATATATGCTCAATGGAAGGGCATTCAGCCATAAAAATAGTGAAACTCTGCATTTGTAACAATATAGGTGGACCTAGAGGACATTATATTAAGTAAAGGAAACCAGGCACAGAAAGACTTATAAAGTTAATTTCATAGAAGCTGAAAAGCACAGAGGGGAGGGAAGTAGAGGAAGGTTGACTAACAAGTGCCAAAATACAGCTGTCTGGGAGAAATAAGATCTAATATTTCACAGTGTAGTAAGTGAAAATTATTATTTATTTATAAAGAACTGGAAGGGAGAAAATTGAGGTCCTCAATAATATATAATATAGATATATATGAAAAAATAGAAATTATCTTTATTTGATCATTACACATTATAAGCACATACAAAACTGTAACATTATATTCCATAACTGTTGTTATTATGTTTCAATAAAAGAAAAAAGGATGAACTATATTTTTAAGTAATGATATCAATATGTCCTATGAAAACTGATATCAGGGCTGGGGAGATAGCTCAGTAGAATAAGAACTTCCCTGGCAAGTGCAAGGGCCTGAGTTGAATCCCTTGTTACACACACACACACACACACACACACACACACACACACACACACACAAAACTGATATCAAAAGAAAAGATCATATGTTATATTATATTACATATGTCATGTTTGAAAACACAAAACAGTACTTTGTGGTAAGAATATAAGTTATATGTCATAATACCACAAAACATATACAAAACACTGCACACCACCGAGGAAGAAGGAAGAAGTGAGGGAAAGACCCTGTGTAGCACAGTAATTGAACTATTTTATCTCCAAAAAAGTAAGTGTAGCATATTAATATGGTCACAGCCATGGTAAATGTGTATAAAGTTGATAAATAATTCTGGCATTATTGCATATTTGAAATATTTCACACTTTAAAAGTTGAATAAAAAATAAATCTATACACCAATTACGGCTCTTGGTTCTCATGTATCCTGGATAATGCTCCCTGTGGATCAGGGGAGGAGCAATAACTGGCTGTCTTATAAGATTTCACAGTGTGCATTATCTTGATGACTCCATGATGCACCTGGATTTTTCATACTAAAAAAAAAAAAAAACAACACTTTCAGAGACCTAAGTATTCCTGTTTAAGAAGTATTCATTTAGGTCCATACTGCACTTTCCAAGTTGTGAAAGTTTTCCTAACATGGGATAGGACTCAGCCTGATCAGTGGTGATGTGGTGAAAGGGAAGTGATGGGTGCTGAAGCACAAAAAAGATATTCATTTTGAATAGCTTTCTTGGTTTTCCTAGTTGTTTTCACTGCCTGAAATAGGAGCTGAGATAGGATTTCGTAGAGTTGATCTCCAAGCAAAGATAATTAAGAAGTAAAAGCCATTAAGGCTTATTGAAAATGTGACAAAGTTTTAAGAAGTTATCAAGGGTAAAAAAGATAAACATAATTCCCCACAAGTAACTTATAAAGTACTTGGATAAGTTTTGCCTAAGAATCATAAAGTGGAATGAGATGACCTTTATGCTAGCTATGTGGGAGGCCAAAGAACGAGGTATACTTGAACTCAGGAGTTCAACACTAAGCTGGGTAACTTTACAAGAACTATATTAAGACAAAACAAATCAAATCAAAACACACAAAAAAGCAGTTTGAAAATATGCAAGCATTTATTATAAATTTATAATTTATATCACAAAGAGCTTCTAAAAATATAGAAAAAATGTCAATACACTTATGGAAAATGGAGCACAAATATGACTTCATAGAAAATAAATGGAAATGATCCTTAAACATATGAAAATGATCAACTTTAATTAAGAGAAATTTGCTTGAAAATTTGACTGAAATATAATTTTCCCACTTACTAGACTGGAAAAAAGATTAAAAGAATATCAAAATATTTAGATGATGAGGCCTTGGAGAAAGTTACTTCCATGCGTTCCAGTGGGAATAGGGGGTACTGTTATGTTTTGTGCCTAGTTGTCCCCCCAAAGACTCATGCATTCATTAGGGCAGACTTCTATGCTTTGTGATTAGTTCATGATACGAAGCTGGGACTATGGGTGTGAGTGCCATGGGACAGATGATTTGCATAAAAATGTAAGAAGGAGAAAGAGGCTAGCTAGCTGCCTCAGCTGCTGCATCTTCCTTTGCTCTTTGTTGTTTTCTGCCACTACGAGATGTTGCCCTTGGCCATGTGCCACTCTGCCTTGGAATAAGCTGAGTATGAACTGAAATCTCCACTAACTGTGAGCTAAATAAACCTTGCCTTCTGTAATTCTGGGTGTCAGGTATTTTGTCCCTGCAATTAGAGAAAAGTAGTCAAGATAGAATTTGATACCAGAGAAGTGGGGTCATTGATGTGACTACCTGACCCTGTGGATTGCCCCCTTTTAGGAATGGCTTATGGTAAGAGATAGGAAGGGATCAGAGATGTCACCTACAAGAGAAGTGCTGCAATAGCTTTGCCTGTTTTGTATAGGAGATTCTGGTCCGAGCTCAGAAGACCAGAAGGCTGGCAGAAATCCTGCCTGAAAGACCAGGCTGGGGAGGTTTCTGCTGGGAAGAAGGACTGCATTGGTTGTTGGACTCCAGATGGTGTGTGCCGTGGCATTGCAGAAAGTTTATGTGAATTTTGCTTGTGTACAGAGTCTTTGCCTGAGACTCAGATTAAGTGCAGCAGACTGGTTAATCTGGCAAAAGAAATTTCAAGGCAGTTGAATATTGAGGCAGTGGCATGACTATTGTTGGGGACTTTCAGTCAGATTTATGTTGAGAATCAAGAGCAAAGAAACTAGAAGGACAATTTATCTTTTTGAGACAGGGTCTCGCTATGCAGTTGAGGCTGGTCCTGAGCTCACTTTTGTAGCCCAGGCTGGTCTTGAACTCGCACCAATCCTCCTGCCTCAGCCTCCCGAGTGCTGGGATTACAGGCGTGAGCCACCACGTCTGGCTAGAAGGACAATTTAAAATGCTGTGAATTTGGCTAAAAAGGACTCTCTAATAAGGCTGTAGACTGCAAGATAGAGCTAAGAGGATCTCCATTGCCAGGATGGAACCAGGGAATGGAAAGGGTGGCCTGAGGTCATCACAGGAGGCAGTAGTTCTCCACCCCTTGCAGCCTCAGAATTGCAAGAGTGAGGGATTTTGCCTTGAGGAGAAAACTGTAGAGCACCATATTCCTGAATGGAGGCCGTGGCCACATCAGGTTCCAGATTTTTATAATGGTGAAGTTTATCTTATGCCATTGGATGTTGAACATGTTTAACTGGCATAGAAAATTTGTTCCTCAGAATCAGGTTCAGAGTGCTCAGAGATCCAGGAACTAGACCCCTACAGCCAACAGAGAAGACATCCTGGCTGCTGTTCCACCTGGTAGCAAATCTTGGCATTATCCATGTGGCTTTGGTTTTAGGCACAGGCAGAATGCAAGAATTCTGAGGTTAAGAAGGTTTCTGTCTTGATTTCAGAAGGTCTGGGAGGCCAGAGAGTGTGCCCCCTGAGGAGGCAGCATGTGAAGCAGAGAGTGAGAGGTTTAACATGCAGTGAAAACCCAAGAAGTCTGGAAAAGCCAGAAACATGGATCATCTAAGGGAAACCTACAAGGAGGGAGTAAAGCAGGCCTACAACAGAAGCCAAGGGAGCTACCACCAAGAGTGCCATAGGGGTGGAGACACATGGAGCTCACAACTTGCCACAGATTGCTTTGGACATTCCACATGGAACTATAGGACTTAATGTTTACCCTTCTGGATTTTGGATTTGCTTTGGTACTAATGCTTAGTATCATGCTGTGTATATCTTTTGCAGTGGTAAAGTTTATCTTATGTCATTGAGTGTTGAATATGTTTAACTTTTCATTTTTAGAGAGGCTCACAGCTAAGAGTTTGCCTTAGCAAGACTTGGAACTTTGACTTTTCAGCAGTGCTGAAACTGTTAGGACAGGTAATTCTTAGAGATAGACTAAAATGCCTTTTGCACAAAGGGATGTGCATGAATCTTTGGGGGGTCTAACCGTGGAACATCATGGTTTGTATCTAGTTGTCCCCTCAAACCTCATAGCCATGAGGCAGATGTCTAGACTTCATGATTAATTCATGATCCAGTGCTGGGATTGTGGGTGTGAGTAGTATATTTGGCATGGAACCAATAGCCTAAATGCAACTGTAGGGAGACAGACTTGCTCTCTGTGGTCAGTGTTGCTACTTCTTCCTTTTGCTCTGGCTATTTTCTGCTGCCATGAACTGCTGCCCTCTGCCATGTGCCAGTCTGCCTTGGAGCCAGCTGAGTATGAGCTAAGTAAACTGTGAGCTAAATAAACTTTTCCTTCTTTAATTCTGGATATTGGGTATTTTGTCTCAGCAATGAGAGAAAAGTAAATGAAATACCACATTGGAAAAATTTAAAAGACTAGCAAAATATTTTCTTGATCAGGTTTTGGAGAAATAGACACTCCTGAGCATTTTAGTGGAAATACAAAAGGGCACTGTGCTAATAAAAATAAGAAATAGGCACCACTATAATTGTATATTGCTAAAAAATGGAAAATCATAATGAGATGGAGAAATAAAGCAAGTAAGATATAAAGTGATCTAGCATTCTAGGATTTATCTGAGGAAAGACTATGGGGGTATATTTGTTGATACTTAAGAAATCAGATAAAGGGGCCCGGCGGGATGGCTCAGTGGTCTAAAGAGCCTGCTTGGGAAAGCTTGAGCGGCTTCAGGGACCGCGGTTCGATCCCCGGCACCACATGCTACGCCAGCCCTGCCCTTGGGGTGGGCTGAGCTGGCCATAAAAATGAGTGAATAAACAAACAAAGGTTCTGAAACAAGAAAAAAATAAATAAATAAAATTAAATAAAAGAAAAAAAAAAAAAGAAATCAGATAAAAATAAGAATAATTACCCAAAGTAGTTAGGAGGAATAGGGAAAGAAATAGAAGTCAGAGGGCTAATGAAATAGCCCAGTGGACTAAAGCACCTGCAAGCTGGCACAAGGACTAAGGGTTCAATCCCCAGTGCCTACTGGCCTTTCCCCTGGGGCATTCTGAGATGACAATTGAGATTGGTCATGGTAGCATGCACCTGTAATCCAGCTCTTGGGAGGCTATAAATAGGCACATCACTACAAGTGTGATCTGGTAGTGAGACCCTGCCCTTCCCTAAAATACAAAAAATAAATAAATAAAAATAAATAAATAAATAAAAAGAAAAAAGGAAGAAATAGAAGTTACACTTTTTTTTGGAATATGCTTTGGTGTATCAATTTAACAACTGTACAGTGTAAATGTGTTTATACTTAAAAATTGAAATAAAAAAGCAAGTCCTACAATCAGAAAAAAACAATTAATTTAAATTATAGTTAAGCAACTGTATATCCCTAATGTAAAAGTAAAAAGAACTGAAAAAGGTGAAATAAAAGTAATAATTAGCACAAATAAAACACTTAATGAGAGCCAGCACCATGGCTCATGTCTGTAACCTTAGCTATATGGAAGGCTGTGTTGGGGGAATCACAAATATGAGGCGAGGCTCAGCAGCTTAGTAAAACTCTTTCTCAAAACAACATTTTTTAATAAAATGTATATTAAATGAATGCAGCTCAATGGTAGAGCATTTGCCTAACAGGTAGGAGGCCTTGGGTTCAGTCTTCATTATCACAAAACCAAGCAAAAACTCAAGGTACCTGAAATGGTTACATAGATAATCATGTAAAACAAAACAATATGCTACAGAATTTGGAAACCACAATTTTCCATATAAAGAGAAAAGAATACAAAGTCGCTGAAGCCTAGCTATGTTTTGCTAAAGTTGAACTAGAAGTATTAGCATGAGCCTATGATTTACTAAGCAAAAAACAAAACAAAACCATATAGACAGACAGACAGACAGACAGACAGATAGATAGATAGATAGATAGATAGATAGATGATAGATAGACAGAAAGACAGACAGATAGTTTTTTTGGTCTAAAAGATCATCTCATCAGCAATAAAAACCACTAGTGGCCCAGATAGTGGCATCTAAATAACATTGTCTGGTAAAAGCAATCAGAGAGTTGGGGAGAAGGGGATGGCACAGACCTGAGGGCAGGCGACAGGGGCAGGGGCTGTTACGTACAATACAAGGAGGTTATTGGAGACTGCTCGAAGGGGCCCCCACTGACAAAATACAGAGAGGATAAATTAAAATGTACTTCATATGTTAAATCCATAAGTTCCTAGGGGTCTCAAAAAGGAAAACGCTATTTGGTCACTTTTGGAGAATACCAGCCACCTACTCCAGGATTGCTGTACTTATAAACACAAGGGAAGAACTGAGCAGTTAGCCTCCCTATCAAGTAGCACATGTATCAACTATGTCTTAGGCTAATGTTTAAAAAAAAAGTAGAGGGACTGAATTGAATTATGTTTTATTTTGAGACAGGGTCTCATTAAATTGCTAAATTGCTCAGGCTTGGGCTTGAATTTGTGATCCTCCTGTCTCAACGTTCCAGAGTACTGGCATTACAGGCATATACCGCTCTGCATGGTTTTAGTTTAACCAAATGCTAACAACAAGAACAATGACAAAAATGAAAATTTTACAGGAGTATTTCAACTAGAACAGTAGAATGGGACAATACAATTTTGCAGTCATTGATTGTGACAAAGTGCCTGGGTGATGACCATCTATCTCAGAAAGGCAGAGCATGCACCATCACCAGTGGAGTAGCCTCATAAAAGAGACTGAATCTGAATCCAACCAAACTTCTAGATTGACATCAGCTTATGTAGGCAGTCAAGCAAACAGAGAAATGTATTAAATGAAACAGAATTCAGTCAGTCAAATCCAGAAGGTGAGAAATTCTACAGAACTAACAACTCAGTTTACTCAACAAATAAACCTCATGGAACAAAAGCTTACAGTTTAAGGAAGCCATAGGAGAAATATTAACAACATGCAGATATAGCTTGTTTAGATCTGATTTGAGCAAAAATTAAAGACACAGCTAAAAATTTGAAATTTGAAAGGTATGTGTCTCTGGTTGTCCCATAAATGTGAACATGGTCTGATGATTTTAAAGCATTCTGGTTAATTTTTTGAAGGGTAACACTGATATTTTAGTTAGGTTTAAAAACTGAGTCCGTGTATATCAACAGTCTGTGATTCACTTTAAAATAAAATAATTCTCTCTGTCTCACTGTCTCTCTCTCTGTCTCTCTCTCTCTCTCTCTCTCTCTCTCTGCTTCTCTCTGTGTAAGAAGAGAAACTTGGCAGTAGGCAGGATTACAGATGAACCAAGTGACAGTGAATTAATGACTGACATAGTTAGATATTTTTGTTATTTTTTGTGATGCTAAGTATATTTGAATTTTACTTTTTAATAAAATCTTTGAGGCAATACCTGTCATATCATACACAATAGATGGCACCCATTTAATTGATAGCTGAAGTGACTCATTTGCACTTACCAATTAGATCTTGTGTTTCTGATTAGTCTCCTCTCTTCCGATTAGCCTTTAATCTCTCAAACTGCATTCTGGCCATTAGCTAAACCATCCTTCAGCACCTCAGAAGGAAAATGACAAGTACACTTTCATGTTAGTATGTTGAATGTAAGCACTCTAAAATATTAACTGTGGTCTCTGTAGGTAATATGTTTCTTGATCTTTGCATATTCCTTTTTTTCCTTTGAAGTGATCTGCACTGAGAAGCTCTTAAATTTATAAGGAGAAAAACACCACATTTTGTTTTATTTTTAAATACTAAGGAGCTGGGAGGGAGAGCTTTCACACCTACTTAAGGGATTACAGTAGTTCCTTAACCAAAATGTCTTCCTAGAAAGTGGCTCAGTTGAGATTCTATGAAATTCAACTTATTTGTACGTAAGACCTGTGCTATGCGATGTTAGCATGGTGAAGATTACCCAGCCTGCTGTAACATTTGTCTCTATGTAGATGGTTTAGATTTGGAAAAAAAGGGTGTCAGGGGCATCTTCAGGTAGGGCTCACTGGCTTTAGGCTATTGGGCTGCATAGGGAATGGCTTCTGGCTGGGTTAACCGGATTTCATGGAGGTGGGGCTGGGTGGGGGTTGGGGTGGGGTGGGGTGGGGGCAGGGCTGGGGGTGGGAGTGGTTGTGTTTCATCAGAAATAGGCTTGTGCTCCGTGATGATGTTCACTGCCATGCTTCATAAAAATTTAAATTGCTTTATTATTATTTTCTCAATAGATAATATTTTTACATTTCAAAACATACGAAGTACCAAAGTGTAAGAAGAGAGACATCTACTTTTCCATTTCTGTTCCCCAGGAGCCCAGTTTCTTGCCAGGGAATAACCAACTTGATAGGAGAATGTGAAACAAGAGAAGAACGCCACTGCAGGCCATATCAGGTGCTGGAGGTGACTACTCACTGGCACTGGAAAACAGTTTAAAACGTCCCTTGTTGTGTGGATCTTAGTCTCCGTGTGTGTTTGCAACACAGGGATCTCTGTCTGGCACCATATGGCAACAGTGGCTTTTCCATGTTGTTCTATACCTTGCCTTTTTGTCACTATTTCTTGGTAATTGTTCCATATCAGTGACCAGAGAGCTTCCTCAATCTTTTTTTACAACTGTTCAGTTGTCCATTTACAGTTATAATATATTTAACTTTTTTTTTTTTTTTTTGGTGGTACTGGCTGTTAGACCCAGAGACTTAGAGACTTCACATTGAGCTATGCATTTAAGTTGTTTTTTTATTTTGAGACAGGATCACCCTAAGTTGCCCAGGCTAGGTTTAATTTTGCAATCCCCCTGCCTCAGCCTCAGGTATGTACCACTGTGCTGTGTTTAACCCATTCTTAATAATACCTGCTTCCATTTGTTTTTTCCACTTTGAGCACAGTATTTAATAAGCTATTTATGTAGGGTACAGAAAGAATTCTAATTCCCACAAAGAGCTCTGGGTCTCTATAACTTTTTCAACGGCTTAAACTCTCACACTGTGTTAAAGAAGTACATTCTACAAAACTCACAACAATGAAATCTACTTACCTTTGAATAAGTGGCAGAGGGAGGCACACCCTAAAGCGTGGGTTTAAGGTGGGTGGGTTGGGGCCTACTACCTCTGGTGAGTGGAGCAGGATGAGACGCTCTTCTTTATTGTTTGTCCTGTGTGATTTCAGACTTTCTGCCACAGCTAGGGTGAATGAGTGTCTTCAAGCTTCTGTCATGTGTTTCCAGGGCCACTCAGCCAAAGAACTGACAGAAAAGCTCAGTAAGAGTAAAAGCTATCCAAAGAACTGGAAAGTCCTCTTTACACAGGACTTTTGGAAATGGGGGCAAGACAGCTGAATAAAAGAATGCAAAAGCAGAAAAGGACCCAGGGTATTTTTACACTTCTTACAAATAGGAGCAAGCCCAAATTTAACACTAGCTGGCTTTTTAATGTGGCTTTCTTCTTTACCCACCTTCCCTTCAAAGAGATGCCCCCCCCCTTTTGCCAAAGCACTGGTGGGGTTCAGATAGCAACTACTCGACTCCCACAAACAGCAAGCTAACACTTGTCAGAGTTACACCCAAGCGACAAAGGAAGCCAAGTTAACATAAAACCACACCCCCTTCCCCTCCAGGTGTCTAGCTAACCCTATTTAGGCTGGCCTTTCCATCTTGCACCAGCCAGACAGAAATGAAAGGCAGCCCTCCAGGGAGGAGGAGAGTAGACCTGAGGTCGGCCACCTGCCCAGCTCCCATGCTGCCCTCTAACCTGCCCTCTCTAGCTCCTACATGCACCAAGGCAACCTAATGCAGAAACACAAGGGCAATTCTTTTTTTAAATTTTTAAAATTTATTACTATTATTATTTTTTTTTATTTTTATTATTATTATTATTATTATTATTTTTTTTTTTGGTGGAACAGGGGATCCAACTCAGGACTTTGGACTTGCTAGACAGGCACTTGTGTCCCTGAGTTATCTCCCCAACCCTTCACAAGGGCAATTCTTGATGCCATTTTCTTTTTCTAATATACCTACATGGGCAATTTAAACTTCTTTTTTTCTTCTTTAAATAGCCCATAGAAGCGATTTGAAAGGGCTTCATAAAATGTACTTATGTCACGGACAGAAGATACTGCAGGATTAGAATACTATAAATAATTAATGAGTGTTGAGGCACTACCCCTTTTGCAGTTGTTCTTAACTCTTGAACCAAATGACTGTAGGGGTAGTGGGGAATTTGGAGCATTAGTGATTCATGAGTAGATGTAGTGTGGGTGGAGGGTAGCTCCAGATTCTAGTCACCTTTGGTTACTAACTCATATATATGGAAAACATAGCTGTTTGACACACATAAAATATGAATAAACACACAGTTAAATGACCTATATTTCCATAGCCCTCTGAAGACAAATGAAGGAACTTTGGCTTGAGTGAAAATTGATCTCACATACAATGGTCAAAACTAGTCTAGCATGGCAACCTGCTGCATGCAGAGGAAGCTCTGATTTGCTCATCTGGGGGTTCAAGTTGGGGTGGGGCCAGATCATTAGATGCAGGTCAGAATCTTGGTGATTCCTATTTGGCTATGCATCTGAGCTGATATCTTGTACCTCCCCAGTACTGGAAAGAGACCAAGCAAGATGCACTTAGATCATGCCATGGGGATTAGTTCATAAAACAGTCAACTGCCTGTCTTTGATCCCTGGTACCAGTTAGCCTGAAGGTTGGACCAAGAAGGTATTTCAGCTGCCAATGAGTGCAAAGCAGTATGCAGTGCATTCTTAGAAGAACTCCTTGTATTAAAAGGAAGCAAGTGAGCCTGTAGAAGCCTCCCTTCCACCCCGGCCTAAAAGCATTTCATTGCATCTTTGTGCTCTGTAGCTGTCAAAACCCCAAATTTAAAACTACTGGCTCAGTGATTAGACTATGGGTTTTGAGGTCAGGAAGTTAGCTTGAGGAGGGGTGTGGAGTTTTTCTGTGGCTGTCTGAGCGACTGCAGAGCTGTTTGATCTTTGCAGGCTTTGAACATGGTATCTTGCTGCACCGTCCGTGGCTCTTGGTAGGCTCTAGGCCACAGTGGGAGGATGCTTAACCTGTCTTTTCAGGTTGTGAGGCTGGGTCAGCTGTTTGACATTCAGAGGGAGAGCACCAATGGCTAGATAATGCCTGATGCAAAGCAGGAAGATGAAAGGAGGCCAGGGGGCCACCACACTCCTTTGTCCCTAGGCCCTGGGAGATATTGAATGTTTGTTATTAGCGAACAAGCTATATGTCACATAAGCCCTAGCTACAAAGAGGAAGACACTGACCGTTTCAGGAGAAATCTGTAAACAGACCTTAAAGCGATGTCACTCAGTGT
This sequence comes from Myocastor coypus, assembly GCA_004027025.1. Taxonomy (NCBI): domain Eukaryota; kingdom Metazoa; phylum Chordata; class Mammalia; order Rodentia; family Myocastoridae; genus Myocastor; species Myocastor coypus. Next base: position 25,989 of record PVJA010010329.1, read on the forward strand.
CACAAATGACTAACAGAAGTCTGACCCTCTAACCAGACATTCTAATAGGGAAATATGTGCAGAAGAAATACATTTTCGGAGAATCATCTAAGGAGAGCAACAGATTAAGTCTCTTAGAAGATGAGAATAAATGTGTCCTTTCCTTAAAATCCAGTGGTGAAGTCACAGGCATTCCTCCTCCTGAATTACCAAATGTTTTTGCTCTCCCTACTTAAATATGGGAAGTTTTTAGTAATTATTTTTTGTTGAAGGAAAATCCCATGAGGTCATCTTGGTGATGTGGCAAGTAATGTCCAAGCAGGCCACTGTGGAGGAGACAGGGAAATAGGAAAGCAGGTAGAGCACTCTAAGAACGAAGAAGTGGAAGGCTCATTGGCTCATCAGCAGGACAGAGAAGGCTGGTGTCTCAGAAGAAAGCGAAGCATTTGAATTTCCAGGGAAGAACTTGCTAGGACTTACAGAAGCAAGGGACCCTCCCTGTGCCTTTTTTTCCCAAAACAATCCTTTATTGCTCTGTGCTGGAGGGCTGTAAAGCGAAGCAGCATCCCTTGGGGTGAAGGCAGGCCGACAAGATTTTACTCTGCTAGGTTGGGGGTGGAGCTCCTATGGATGAGACACGGTGTCCTAACAGGTGCACAGTGTGGTGATCCCAGAACTAATGACCTGCTGCTCCTACACAGCCTTATGTCTTCTTCCTTGTGAAGAAACTGCGCCTCCTTTTTAAACCTTTAGCTACTTAGAGATTTCTAGGATCCTAAAAGGAAAAAGTAATGCTTTAGAAATTTAAGGGAGTTGATAGCACAGTCACACATGGGATGAGAAGACAAAGGCAGGATTTGAATACAGAATTGCAGCTCTAAGAGTTTTAGACTAGTGCTATTCAGTAGAAATTGAAATATATATATGATATATATGCTATAGCTCAGTGGCACAAGTACCTGCCTGGCAAGGACACGGTTCTGAGCTTAATTCCTGGTACCTTCCAAAAAGTTACTTTGTAGCAGCCATATTAAGAAAGATAAGAAATATCTACAGTTAATCTTGTAAACATATTTTTCTTTAACCCATTATGTTCAAAACATTAGCATTTCAAAATATAACCAATATTAATATTAATACAATTGCTTACACTAATTGAATAATGAATTAATTAAAATTAGATAAAATAACAAATTTAGTCTCTTAGCTGTGCTGGCTACATATGTTCAATAGCTCCTATATGGTTCATGGCTACCATGGTGGAGGGGAGGCTGTGGGCCTAGGTGGGCCGTGAACGTATATGGCATTTTAGCAGTTTAAATTTGTACCCAGACAGCTGCATTACCAGAATATATATGTTTCCAGTGAGTTTGAGAACTGATGCTTTCTTCTAATGCTTAGTTGTGCGCATGTGAACAACCTCATGTGTGGGACTGTAGTATCCAAGGGGGAGAAACTGAGCCTGTCACGGGATGAGAAAAACATGGGGATGTATCAAAACTCACTGCTATTGCCTTCACCAGTTAGGAACGACTATGATTTCTTGCCTCAGTAATGAACAAATTCCAAATATTGGTGGTATTAGCCAATCAAAGTTTGTTTCTCACTCATGCTGTATGCACTGGGTTAGTGAGAGGAGGATTTGGAGAAGATGAGGAGATTCAGCTCTTGGTCCTGGCTTTATGGCTCAATCACTCAGACACTTGCTAGCTGAAACACTGTAGACTACACGGAAGAGGAGAAGCATGTTCTGGGTCTCTGGATCATCACACAAAGGAAAGACACTGAGTTGACACTGATCACTTCCCATCACTGGCTGGAACTCATGGCTGCACTCCATCTGAAACTGACCAGGACATGCAATCGTACAACATACCAAGAGATAGCTAGAATGGTAGGAAGCTCAGGGAATGGGACTCTTGATTACCTGTCTCATTGTCTTTTTGACCTTGGTTGAGTGCTGCAAGTTTAACTCAAATTATACTGTGAATCAAGAATAAAGTTCTATGTTGAATATGTTTAAAAAAGTGTGCCATGCCTATTTTGTTAAAGAAATGCTGCCTGTGAATTTGTGCTTTTGTGAGGATTTAATTTGTTGTTGTTGTTATTATTGTTATTAGTAGTAGTATTAGTAATAGTATTTTAGTAAGGGTCTACAGAGTCTACAGGGTCTCACTACCTAGACTGGACTCATGTGATCCACCAGTGTTCAACCTCCAAAGAGCTGGGATTACAGGTGTGCACCACCACACCCAGTCTCAATTGCCATGTGTCTCAGTTACTCTTTTCTTGTTGCTGAGATAAATACCTGACACCCAAAGTGAAGAAGGGAAACGTTTATTCAGCTCACAGTTACTGGAGGTTTCAGTCCACACTCAACTGGCTCCAAGGCAGAGTGGCACATGGCAGAAAGCAACCTTACATGGTGGTGGCAAAGAGCAGGAGGGCAAGAGGAGTAGTAGCAGCTCAAGCAGCTGGCTTCTCTTCCTCCCACTGAAATGCAAATTACCTGCTCCAGGGCAGGTGCAGCACCTACACCAACAATAATCAATCACAAACTTCAGAAGCCATCCCATGACTACATGAAGCTGGGGGGGGGGGGGCGGGGAGCACAGACACCTAGACACAAATCTTAACACCTTGTCAGTGTGCCCTGGCGGTGAGGCTGGCACAATAAGCCAGAGACTGAACTCCTGCCTTTGTTTTGCAGTACCAGGAATTGAACTCAGGACCTTGCACTTGCTGGGCAAGCGCTTATTCTACTGTGATATCTCCCTGGCCACCATTGCTTCTGTGAGGATTTGGAAGACAAATTTTCCAAGTAGATGAGGTTCAAGTGGAAGAAACACTTCATATTCTGGCGAGAAGTCGAAATGCAAGCTCTCAATTGGCCTGAGGAAAGTAAGAAACGTTCACTCAGATGCTGGACATTGTAGAGAAAGAAAATACGAAGGAATTTGGGAGCAAATTTATGTCAAGCATTTGACAAATTAAGAATATTCAAGACAAATATATTTTGAAAGGCAAGCAGTGTGAAAACATTAATAAGGAAGATTATTTAAAATGAAAATTATTGCCATGTTTATTTTTGAATCACAGAATCTTCCTTTTTGCAGCAATAAATCTTAAGCTTATATTTTATAAACTTGAAAATTAAGTAAAAGAGGTTGAATTCACTACCTGAGGTTAATCAATTGTAAATCAATAGCACAGCTGGCACTAAGCTCTGGGGTCCAATTATCTGACTAATGGTTATTCTGCCCTGGTAAAAACAATGTCTATATTGGTTGGATAAAGGAGATCCTCATTATTTCCTGTCTTTGGATTCATTTTTAACTCTGACTTCAAGTCCTAGCAGATGAAAATAAGCCTTCATTATCTTCCTTGTAGATAAAAATAAAGCTAGGGACATGTTAAAGGCTTAATCATGTCCCCTCCAAACGCTTGTGTTGAAGCCCTAACTCTCAGCACAGTGACATTTGAAGTAAGATTTTTAAAGAGATAATTGAAATAAAGTGACATCATAACTGGGGTTCTACTCTGATGAATCATTCCTTATAGGAAGAGACCAAAACACAAGTCTTCTTTCTCTCTTCACACACACAGGGGAGAGGATCCTTGAGGATACATGATAACGTGGTCATCTGCAAGCCAGGGGCTCATTTGAAACCAACTGACAGCATAATAATTTTGCACTCCCAGTCTCCCAAGTGTGAAAAAAGAATTATATAATTTAAGTCACCTGGTCTGTGGCATTTTGTTATAGTAGTCTAATTCATCTCATTCAGAACCTGCTCCACGCTTTTTTCCTGCAGTAATTTAAAATGTCTTACCAAGACACAGAGATAGACTATTTCACAAATGTCAATTATTACTTGCACTCAACAAGATCAACGTTTTTGGTTGGCACTATACTAGAGTAGATGCTGAAAGGGCACATGAACATAGAATACTGCCTTCCAAAAGAAGATTGATTGATATACACAATTCTCCATGCTGAAAATCTTTGTGGGCTATAAACATTTAGTTGGCCCAGCTGAAAGTGAATTCTGACTGGAAGGCTGAAATGCTTCAAAGAGGGGCCAGAACTGTTTGATAAAGGCATCTTCTTGGTCACCTCACATGCCTGTATTGGTCAGCTTTTTATTGCCATCACCACATTACATGAGAAAAACAACTAGTTGGAAAATACAGGGTTTTTTTGTTTGTTTGTTTGTTTTGGCTCAGGACTTCAGAGGTTTCAGTCAGTGTTTAGCTAGCTTGAAAGCAGAAACATCATGGCAGAGGGACATAGCACAGGAAAGCCACATGGCATGGCAGCCAAGAAACAGAAAAAGGGAAAGTACCCAAGAAGAGATACACCCTCCAAAGGCTCACTTCCAGGAAGCCACTTCCTCCAACAAGGCTCAGCTTCCACAGAGTCCATCCAGCTGTAAACGCATCCACGAGTTATGAGAGTTTCACACCCTCAGGGTCAAACTGTCTTCCCAAAACTCCACCTCTGAACACATGAGACTTTCGGGGATATTTTCAATCTCTATGATAACAGTATCATTTCTACTGGTTGACATATCTACATACACACTATTTTTCAGTGAAGTCAATATGAACATGTTTAGTAAAGAAAGGAAACAACATTCACTGAGTGCCAACTATATGTAATGCCCTTACATATTTTGCTTCTTAGAAAAGCACACCATTTTTATTTGTTATTTTTATATCCATTTGGCAGATGAAGAGACAGCCATCAGGTAACCTGTGTGAGATGAAAAGCTAATCTGTGACTGAGTTGAGCCCAGTCTTGTTTAACTCCATACAATAGCACATTGTTCCTATAAAGAATGCTTCTGTCAAGGGGCTGGGGAGATAGCTCTGTGGCTCAAGTGCCTTCCTGGCAAGTGCAAGGTTGTGAGTTTGAACCCCAGTCCCACAAAAAAAAAAAAAAAAAAAAAAAAGAATGCTGCTGTCAAATACTTTAGATACATCTTCTGTCCTGACCTCCTCCTCCTCCTCCTCTTTCTCTTTCTCCTTTCACCTCACTTTCTCCCTTCTCTAAAACCTCTTCCTCTTCCCTCTTTCATTCTCCTCCTCCTCTTTTGTTTGGAGGATACTGGGGATCGAACCCAGGGCTTTCACATTGAGCTATGTATCCACTGCCCATTTTAAAAATTTTGACACAGGGTCTTTCTAGGTCATAAAGTTGCCTAGGCTGCAGTCAAACTTGTGATGCTCCTGTTTCAGCTTTCTGGAGTTCTGAGATTACTGGTATGTACCACCACACACTGAAGATAATTCTCAAAGATCAATTAAACTGAGGACTAGACATTTCACTTTACCTGTAAGTTTATTCATTCCTTTATTGTAGACTTCAATTTTCTTACTTCTCTGCATCAGGAATTGCTAATTACATGTTTTCTTTTTTTTCTAGTACATACCTTGAGTAGCACATAAGTGCTAAGTGTTTATTGGATAATAATTTCTTTTAAGGGGCCCAGCAGCATGGCTCAGTGGTCTAAAGTGCCTGCTTAGGAAAGCTTGGGCGGCTGCAGGGACCGCGGTTTGATCCCTGGCACCACTTGCTGCGCCAGCCCTGCCCTGAGGGCAGGCTGAGCCAGCCATAAAAATACACACACACACACACACACACACACACACACACACACACACACACACAAACAAATAAAAGTCCTGAAACAAGAAAAAAAATAATAAAATAAAATAAAATAATTCTTTAAAAAATTTCTTTTAACTCTAAAAAGATGTAAAAGGTATGTTTTGGAACCATAAATAAATCCTGTTCAACAGATCTGTTTACTTGGTTGAAATGCAAAGGAATGATATGCTTGAAGATGGAGATTTGTGAGGCAGTTCTTTTGGGCTGATACAGTATTTTGAATTTGTGCAGTTGAGGTGTTGAGGAAATGTGAGGATATATCCATTAAACACTTTGAGAAAGTCATCCTAGCTATAAAGACAAATCTATGGAACTCATCTCAGAGGAGACAGCTGAAGTTATGGGCCAACAGAACTGGGAGTGAGACAGAAAGAGATAATAGTGTATCAGTCTTCCTGCTTTGAGGAGGTTAATATATCCCAGATTGCACTGACATACCTTTATTCCTCACCAGTGCCTCTTCTTACGTGGTTAGATATGCTATCTAACATTATTTCTTCTTCAGTTTGTATTATAGTTTGTATCTAGTGGTCCCCCAAAGCCTCTTACAGTCATAGAGCAGACTTCTAGAGTTTGTGATCCAAAGCTGGGATTCTGGGTGTCAGTGCTACACCCATGAATAGCCTAAATGCAGCACAAGGAACAGAGAGAGGCTCGTTTTCTGCTGATGCCGCTTTCACCCCTCCCAATTTGCTCTTCTCTGCCACTATGAACTGCTGTTCTCTTCCATGTGTCACTCTACCTTGGGGGGCAGTATGGACTGAAACCTCCATAAACTATGAGCTAAGTAAATTCTTCCTTAATTTTGGGTGTCTGGTCCTTTGTCCTAACAATGATAGAAAATTAACTGAGACACCTTTGTTAACATTTTCCCTTTCACTTGGACTCATTCTCTCTGCATCTTCATTTTCCAAACCCAAATTTTATGAAGCTTTTCCTGACCTTGCCTCCTATTGCTTCATTAGCATCTGAAGCTTTAGCATTTTAACACTGAGACAGAAATTCCTGTGTTCTTGTGTATCTTTATCAGAAAAGTACTACTGATATAGACAGATTTTTTTCAAAATAGTATCTGCACCTACTCTAAAACATTACATAGAAATGAGAAAAATTGCCAGGTGTGGTGGCACACACCTATAATCCCAGCATTCAGGAGGCTGAGGCCAGAGGATTGTTGCAAGTTCGAGACCAGCGTGGGCTACAAAGTGAGTTCAAGACCATGCTGTACTGAATAGTGAGACCTGGTCTCAAAAAAAAAAAAAAAAAAAAAAATTTAAAAGACAAAACATAAACAAAACAAATATTATTTTTAAAATATGCTGATTATGAAGATAGCATATTATACTTAGCTTATATATCAAAGAAAAACATTTGCTTAGGGCCATGATCCATTTTTAATCTTAGCACATTTGAAAAGATTTATCATTTTAATAATTTCAAAAATGTGTTGATACTCTGCCAGATGTGAACATGTTATCTTGTATTTATTTCATATTGTAGTCAATGAAGAGCTTGCATTAGCTGAGGTAAGAATGTAAGCTCTGCCATTTTCTTGTTATTAATTATATTTAAGTTATTACTCATTTTCAATCTGTGGATAATTTAAAAAAATATTTTCATGACATTTGCCCATTTTATGGGAGCTATATTATCTGGTTTTAATAATTAATAATAAATCCATTCAAATGGGGATAAATTAGTCAGTTTGTCACAATTATTATAAAGTAAAACAGCCGTTCTCAACTTTTCCTCTTTGTGAAAACACCCTCTCTCAAGACCCATGCAAGTGTGATACACAATCTAGGTGAGGGTTCTATAGTCACCCACTTCTGTGTAGTGCAGGCAACCGCTTCTGGAGAATTTGATCCTATGTCCCAAACCACTTGATTATTCATTATCTTGGATTGTTCTTCTTCTCTTTATCTTCTTAAATTTGTTAAGAAGTCCCTTAAAAGTGCAGACATCATGATTGTTTCTGTGACAGTTGGTAGCACTCATTAGCTTAGCTCTTTGCTTCTTCATTCATGTTATCCCTTTGAGAAAGTTTGAGCCCAGATAAAAGTACAGTTCAGTGTTTGGAAGCCTGGCATTTCTACATGTAGTCCAGAAACACACTCCATGAGTAGAATTAAATCTATATACCAACATCCATTTTTTTTCTTTGAAATTTCAAGCTTATATCTCTTTTCAAGAGAGGTTCCTCTCCCCTAAAATTCCTGTAAAATTCTCACTTCATAACTTGAGACTAGAATGCTGAAACTCCTCCTTTTTTCCTCTATTCTAGCTTCTCTTGCAGTACAGAGTATCTTTCTGATGAATTGACAGAAAATAAAAAAGAGGCTGGGGAGATAGCTCCGTAGAATGAGTGCTAGCCTGGTAAGTGCAAGGGCCTGAGTTCAATCCCTGGTTCTGCAACAAACAAACAAACAACAAAAAAGAAGACAAGAAAACAAAGCAAGCAAACAAACAAACAAACAAAAAGAAAACAAAACCCAAATTTTGGGAAGTTGTATTTGACTTAATACCCCTGCTGAGGGATAGAAGCACCTGTTCTTTCTCGCACACAGGGAAAATGTAAATAATGATCGATAGTATTATAGAACACAGTACCAAACCAAATGGAAAGTTCTCTGTACCAAGGAGGTAGAAGACAACTGACTTTAGTGTGCTAGTGGGCTGATGAGGGGGGTCACTCCCAAAGCATCGGCCAACAGCCAGCTTTGGGCTTAGTTTGTACAGATTTACAAGTGGGGTATACAAACGCTGAAAAGTGTGGCTAATTGTAATTGGGTTGCATCAGTTATTCTTTGCTGCTGAGCAGAAAGTCCTTGAAACAATTAGTAAGCAGGGTATGTGGGGACTAGAAAGAAGTCAGGTGTGTGAGGGGTTGAGTAACAACAGAATGTTGGGCTCCAGTGTGTTCCATAAAAGTCATGACTGTGGGCTCCTAGGCACCCAGTGAAATAGAGCTCAGTCTGTCCTAATCTCTCTTTCCTCAAAAAGCAAAAGGAGAGGTTTTGCTTGGGGGAATCTGTATAAATGAACCTCAGGATGGTTTTATAGGAGGAGAAAACAATTGTCCTTCCCAGTGTCCAAATTGCTTACAGTGGGCACATTGACTGTCAGTGGATGAATAGAGACAGCCACAATGTTTAAGTTGGAAAGAAGTTTTACTCTTTTTCTGGTTTTCATCTTGACAGATGATGGGGATTTTCAGGTAAGGGTTTCCCCATCACAGCAGCCAAGAGAGTGCCCTGTCATTGAGCACTCTAATCTGCCCCTCAGCATCTCTCCTTTCTCCTCCTTGTCTTGATTTACAAAAACCCTTTGAATTATCTTCAGGAGTTGGGTGTCAGTAATGCCTGAAAACTCATCAACTTTATGAATTTTTTTCCAGATGTCCAGGGAAGACTGAGTTATGAAGACTGAAGTCACCATGTGTTGGCTCGCTGGGCCTCTGGGTCAACTGGGGAATAAGTGCTGTAGGTATTGCCCAATTCTCATAGAAGTTAGATGGACTTCTGATGGTTTCCTGAATCACTTCTGATATTCTTGACAAGTTTACTGCTTTATTACCTCCCTCTTGGAGTCCTGCCAGGAGAGTCAAATGGTATCATTCCAGGGCCCCATTGCACTCTGGAGTAAAAGTATCAATTTGGCCTGATCAACAGAAAGCTGAGTATTCACCCAATCCAGAGGATCAACAACTATGCCTGGGGCCTGAGCTTAAAGCGAGGGGTAAGACTTCCCTAAAATTTGAGTCATTCTCCAGTGTTGAAGAGGGTTAAGAGCGATTGCTGGTAGTCATCCAAGTAGGTAGATGAGTCTGGAAGATTCAGTTGAGGAGGTTGGTAAGAGCTTGAGGCTTTAAAGAGTACGATGGGGTGTGGTGCTTCCAGATGAGGTCAGTGGAGGAGAAAGGTTGATACTACATGGAAGGTTGTTGATTCGGTGCCATGAGGTCCCTCAATAAGCTTAGAAGGACATCTGAAGACAGGATGATTAGAGGTAATGGCTGGATGCACTGAGGTCCAGAGGGACAGGACAAGAGGTGGTACTAATTGTGGTGGTGAGAATGGAACAGTAGAATCTAGAGAAAAATTTGGAGTATTGTAGTATCAGTTTGGCCTGTAGGTTGGCTTCTTGCACTTGGATTGGCTGAACTGGAGAAATGTCTGGAGACTGCTCAATTGACAACATATGGCAGAGGAAGGTTGACTTTCAGGTCAGTGGGCAGGACAGGACAGTTTTTCTTTCTTTCCTTCTTTCTGTCTGTCTTTCTTTCTTTCTTTCTTTCTTTCTTCTTCTTCTTCTTCTTCTTCTTCTTCTTCTTCTTCTTCTTCTTCTTCTTCTTCCTCTCCTTCTCCTTCTCCTCCTCTGTCTGTCTGTCTGTCTGTCTGTCTATCTGTCAGTCTGCCTATCTGTCAGTCTGTCTCTCCTACCCACCAGGTTTTCTTTTTCTTAAGGCTTTCTCTAACTGAAACTTTATGGTCAGGCAAGTTAACTTTGATCAATAAGCAGGTTTGCTTTCCTGAGGTGCTGGTTCTGCCATAGTGCAAGCTAGGAATTATTGTACAGGTATTGATCAGGCTGACCATTCAGCTGAGAATGTTACTTTGTCTCAAACTTGGTGAATGATTTTCATATTTGGGGTTCTCTCTGACAGCCAGATAGGACATAGGTGTGGTCAATCAACTACACAAGGATTACAGAGTTATTGGGACATTATCTACACTCCATAATCATCTAAGAACCCTTTTCTGAAATTTCTCAGCAAGCAGTCCAGGGCAGTAGACTTACTCTGACATGCATCCATACTGGCAATACTGGCAGTCTATGGTATGTATGTGCTGTATCCTTGAGTAGTAGTACAATAGACAAAAGATGAGTGCCCTGAGAAAGACAGAGAGAGAGAGAGAGAGAGAGAGAGAGAGAGAGAGAGACAAAGACAAAGAGAGAGAGAGAGAGAGAGAGAGAGAGAGAGAGAGAACGCACACACAGGTATTCACCTTGCTGTTTGCCTCTGGCAGCACTGGGATCATCCAGGCTAAGGAGAAGTGTTGCTAAGTCCTTTCTTATGCCCTTTCAAGCCTCCAAACAGAACATGCCAGGAATTCCCAGTCAGATGCATCCTAGGAACCACAGGTTATGGACCATTCAAGCTCCACTGCTCCAAGACCTCATGGAGATCTTTCACCATAGAGCACAGACAGAAAAACTATTGCTTCCACCACACATTCTCAGTCAGTTCACACAGGCACGTAGAAGCTAAACCATTCCACCCCCAGGCCCTGGGGCAAAGTCTAATTGAAATTGAAACTGACTGCTCTTGACACTGGAGGGGAGTGACCAGATCTTCCTTCATCCACATAGGGATGGTGGTAACTGACCAACCCTCACTGACTCATGTCCTAGATTGGTCCTACCTTGTCCAAGGGCCAGAACGCATAGTGTTCCATCTCCTGTTGGTCTAGTGTAGTCTCTGCTGTTCCTGGATCTATGAGGAAACTCCAGGACAAGGACCAGAGGATGAACCTTCTGATCTGCAGGTCTGAGAATGAGTCCCCACTGCAGGCAGCAGGCCTGCATCAGTGAGCCAAGCAGTCAGCACAGCATTTTCCCAGTTTGGGAACCAGAATGTTACAAACCCACTACTGAAACAAGTGCAAAATTCTCTGTGCCAGAGTTTGAAGGCTACCAACTTTAGTACGCTGATGAGCTGATGGGAGATCACCCCTGAAAATTCAGCCCAGAGCCAGCTTTGGGCTTAGCTTATACAGGTTTTACAAGTGGGAGACACAAAAGCTGAAAAGTGTGGTGAATTTTTATTGGGTGGCATCAGTTATTCTTTGTTGCTGAGCAGAAAATCCTTGAAGCAAGTTAGCAAATAAGGCACACTTGGGGGCTAGAAAGTATAGGCTGTGCAGCTGGATACAGTCACACTGAGCTGGGTTAGGTTATCTTTGGTGTATTCAGACAAGGCTAAGTGAGTATAATAGGTGAGATACGGGATCAGCTGCACGATCTTATTTTGTCTTGATATGGTGCTAGACTACAAGTTTTAAATTTTTTAATTATTGAATTAACTAATTAAATTTTAGTTTATTTTAAAATTTCTTGAATTTCCATGGCAACAACAGTCAAAGGCACTTCCATGTGGGGTCAAGGAGCTGGTACTGTCCAGTTATTCACCATGTGTGAAATGGGAAAGACAGTTCACTGGTCTGTACATGGAGACAGAAATTCCACCTGCTTTGTATGCTTGCTTTGAAGACTGTAGTGAAAAATATAACATAGTTGCACTCTATCATAACAAATCACTTGTCTTCCCAAAATGCTCTCCATTCCTTTGCTGTACTGCCCTTGGAATAGGTAGCACTTAAATTTCTCCCTAGAAAGAGATATGATACGTGGAAATTCCCAGGAAGGAAGTTCCTGTACTCAGGACCCTTCCATCCTCACCTTGCATTTCTTTTCATCTGCCTGTTTATCTGTGTTATTCTATATGGTAAGCTGGTAAGCTGAAGTGAAGTATTTCCCTAAATTCTGTGAGTCAGGGGTTTGCTCGTTTTGTCAACTTAGTTAACTCGCTAGAGTTAGGTCATGGGAACCAAACAGCTGCCCCATCTGCTGCCTGCTTGCAGGTGATAGCAGGAAAGCAACCTAACTGATGCTACCTTCAGGCAGTTAGTTTCCACTGTAAAATTCCTTATTTGCATTTGGGGAGAAATCCCCCCAGATTTGGGGTATTGCAAAAGTACAGAAGAAATTGAGCTTTTTTTTTTTTTTTTTCTTTTCTTTAATATCCTCTGAGTCAGTTTTTGGGAAGAATCTCTTACAAAGCCACACGATGTTGTAGAAAAGTGGCACTTGCAGCAGACTAACCAGAGCACATTTCGGCTTCAGAAAATGCTCACAGGCCTAAGTAATTAAATTCTAGAATTTTCTTTGTGCTTCCTAAGTAATCTACTGACATCTACAGGTCTTGGAATAGGTGCCATTGGCTTTCCATCCCACATGAAGCCTCTGTACTGAAGTCCTGACTGAACTAGTGAGAACTGATTTTTATTCAAGTTTCCACAAATAGTCTTCATTTATTTATGCAGCAGCATTTCTCACTCATGAGGGCATGGTAGAAGCAGCTAAATACTTTTCCAAACATAAGCGCCCAGATTTAGAGATTCTCATATAAATGACATTCAGGTTGGGTGCTACTTCTTCAGTTGATCCTAACGTGAGGCCAGGCTGTGAGCCACTTATGTGTAAGAAAAATAACAACAAAAAATCACTACATCAGTCGAAATTTAAGGCAAGGAAGAAAAAAATAAGAGATACTATATTAAAGTGGGAACTTAAGCCGGGCGTGGTGGCGCATGCCCGTAATCCCAGCACTCGGGAGGCTGAGGCAGGAGGATCAGTGTGAGTTCAAGACCAGCTTGAGCTACAAAAGTGAGCTCAAGACCAGCCTGAACTGCATAGTGAGACCCTGTCTCAAAAAGACAAAAAAAAAAAAAAAAAAAAAAAAAAAAAAAAAAAAAAAAAAAAAAAAAAAAAAAAAAAAAAAAAAAAAGTGGGAACTTAAATGTAGTATCTTTGTAAATTATCACTCTCTTTGTCTAGGTATGGCATGAAGCAGGAGCTAAAGTCTCCTCTACTATAAATAAATGCCTTTGTTTTCCCGAACTTCAACACTCCGGCACAGCCCTGGGTCAGGCCGACAGTCACTTGGACCGCGCAGTGTTCTGCACCTTCTCTTTGTTTCTAACATCTTTTTTTCATTTCGTTTTGCAATACATTCAACAGCTTCCTCCTCATGGTAAGCTTCCTCAGCAGAGGGAGTTCATGCGAACCAAACAGCTCCAGAGAGCCAGTATAGCTTCACAGGTATTGAACTTAGAGCTATAGTAGTTTTTTTTTATTTTTTATTTTTTAATTTTTTGGTCAAGTATACTAGCATAAGGGCAATATCTATCTATGTATCTAATTTTTTTTCTGTTTCAAAAATTGTGGGGAAATCCCACCACTTGGGAGGCTGAGGCAGGAAGATCTATGTGAGTTCGAGACCAGCCTGGGCTACAAAAGTGAGCTGAAAGCCAGCCTGAACTGCATAGTGAGACCCTGCCTCAAAAAAAAAAAAAAAAAAAAAAAAAAAAAAAAAAAAAAAAAAAAAAAAAAAAAAAAAAAAAAAAAAAAAATGTGGGGAAGAGGTGACAGAATTTTGACAAATGCTCATAGTGCCATGATTTGTGTAAATATGTATGCACACACATGAACATCTCAGTTGTTCATGAATTCTTATCAAGAACAGAACAATTTAAAAATTTAAATGCCATTGACACCCCAGCTGAAGAGCAATTGCATGGCATAATTATAATGCATTGCATAATTTAGATAAGCTTTTGTTCTTATTGTCATTATCCTCTGAGAGCTCTCTTTTTACCTCCCCCTTCCCACATCCACTGAATCAAAACTGTTTTTTCTTCAGGGAATAAAGATGATGCTTTAAGAAAAGGGGCAGAAGTGAGGGGTGGGAGAGAAATTTAGCATATGATTCACCTCTTTATTGTGGTAAAAGTACTTTTTAACTGTTACTGTAAGATTATTCTACCTAGGATTTCACAGGCGTTGGGAGAAGTAGGTGGAGGAGAACTGTAGGCATCAGAAGTCCCTGAAAGAGGTCGTTACTAATTGGTTCACAACCTCAAGGAAGTCACAGAGTCCTGAGTCCCAATCACTGTCTTTACAGTGACACTAGACCAGATGGCCTAAGCTCTTAAATCATAGACTTCCATCATTGAGGAACATAGGGCAGTAGGAAGATGAGAGAATGAATAGAAACCACAGATCTGATAAACATTTTGTGGACCTCACAGAAATTAAAAATTCTGATTTCTTGTTTTAATACTTGGGGTGAAAATTTTTATGATGGTGATATTACCAAATCCCTTGGAAAAGCTGCTAACTTTTTTTTAACTGAAAATACCCAATTTTACTGTCTGGCAGCTATCCATGGCCTTTAAACATGACAGAAAAATAATAAAGGAATAAAAAAAGAAGAAAAGACTCAAAATATGCTGAGGCACCTTATATAGGAATTTGTTCAGCAGAACTCCCAAACACTCTTTTTTTTATTAATAACTGGATTCTGAAAGCATGACTTTTTCCCTATCCATCAAAAAATTAGTAAAACACAAAGCAGTTTTTAAAAATTTTTATTTATTTATTTTTTTCTTGTTTCAGAACTTTTGTTTGTTTATTCACTCATTTTTATGGCCGGCTCAGCCCATCCCGAGGGCAGGGCTGGTGCAGCATGTGGCGCCGGGGATCGAACAGTGGTCCCTGAAGCCGCCCAAGCTTTCCCAAGCAAGGCTTTAGACCACTGAGTCATCCTGCTGGGCCCCACAAAGCCATTTTTTTTTTTTTTTGTCTTTTTGAGACAGGGTCTCACTATGCAGTTGAGGCTGACCTTGAGCTCACTTTTGTAGCCCAGGCTGGTCTCGAACTCACACCAATCCTCCTGCCTCAGCCTCCCGAGTGCTGGGATTATAGGCGTGAGCCACCACGCCCGGCCAAAAGCCATTTTTTAAAGGCACTTGGGATGTCAAGGATTGCCACTGTCCTTTAGCAATCATTTCAAATATACATATGTGTGGATAAAATATCACTCAATACAGGAAAACTCAAAATAACAAAGATCAATTTGTCTGATTCCTCCCTTTCTTCTTCTTTTTTTTTTAATAAGATTTTTTTTTGAACTTTTATTTGTTTATTTATTTTTATGGCCGGCTCAGCCTTCCCTGAGGGCAGGGCTGGCGCAGCATGTGGTGCCGGGGATCGAACTGCAGTCGCTGAAGCCGCCCAAGCTTTCCTAAGCAAGCACTTTAGACTACTGAGCCATTCTGCTGGGCCCTCTTCTTTACTTCTAATGGTTTACAACTGTAACTTTTCTGCTGGTTGCCTCTAAAAGGAAACAATGTGATGATGGCTTTGTTTCTTAACTTCTTCCCTCCCATGCTGTCTTCTTGCCATCAAAAGGTGAGGATTTAGATCATTCTCACCATCTTCTTGTACTTCATGGTTTTTAAATTTTTGATAATAATGTTATTGGTTTTTTCATTCTTCTCTTCATTGCTTTTGTAAGTTCAAATGCAGTAATTGGATTTCCTTCTTGCCCTATGAAAACACGGGCTTCCTCACATGGCCTTCCACAGCCTTGTCCTCTGGCTAGCCTTCCCCAGGCCCTATTTGTTCCTCTTCCCCTCCCTCTGCTGCTCATCTGTGTTCACACCTCCCTCATGTCCACTATTCACTATCATTGAAGTTGTTGACTAACTAGACTATGGCTACCCTTTTAATCATTCACAGAGCATATAGCAGTAATATAATATTAATTGTTAGGTGTTTACTTGTATGCTTTATATCACAACCTATGCTGGTGCTAACTTCCTCCCCAAACTGCTGTTTTTTGTTTGTTTGTTCGTTTGTTTTGTTTTTTATCTGCCTACCACAGCTTTGTAGACAGAATTCTGTACCTAAGACTGCTCAGTGCATCATGCTGATTAAAATAACTAAAGAGACACATTCTCATTACTGTTGACAATTTGAAGTGTCAGCTTTAAGTCACAAGAAAATGAGCTGCTTCCCAGCATGGGAGAGCACTTCTGTTCACCTGAGGGAGTGTTAATTAGCTGATACCTACATCACCCCCTGAGAGGCAACACCTTTCTTGGCAGTAAGCCAGGTAGTAGGTTAGCACTGAGCTTTGCAAGGATCTGATAAAAACCAAGTGTTTTCTCTATAGTTTTAAAATGTATATTTTGTTTTGTGCTGTGCAGCTAGCCTGATGGTTCTTGGGTTTCTGTTTATTTTCATCTAGCAGAGGGGGCACAAAAAGGGACATTCTTGGGGGAGAGGGAAAATTGCTTGTGAAACCTTCCTGGGGTTGTAGCCTTGACCTGTCCAAAGGAGGCAAAGGAAGAGGCAGGGAGGTTGGTAATGTACTGGTGTGTAGGGTGGACACGGCACCATCAGGCTGGTATTACTGGATTTCTTACTCTTAGCTCTTCTGTGCTTTTTGTAAGGTTTATCAAGATGAATTGAAAACACAGCTTCAAATATTTCTTTAAAATCATCAGCTATCCAATTTAATTCAGTATAATCCTGTTTTTGAATAGTAGGCATCTGTTTGGTCAACAGAAAATATCCCATGTTCTGATTATGACAAGATAATACATTTTACTTATCGATTCAGAAAGGAGGTTCTTTTCTCCCTTTACTCATCTTTTAATCTTCTATTTTTGGGCAAAACATGAAGATCTGTATTGCTCTCTGGTGATCCCATTGGGTCAGCACCCGATGACCACTCCCCTAACTGACCATTCCTCAGTTCAGAGGGGTGTACAGGTGGGCTGGCCACTCAGAGGAAGAATTTATGTTTTGTGGTGATAGGTACTGCTTCCCTACCATGGCTGAAAGCAAATCCAGTGCACTGAGTGCCATTTTGCTGGACAAATATTTGTTGCTTCTATGTAGTATTTTAACATTTTCTGGGGTGGGACAGAGGACAGAAAATAAAAGCAGGGGTCTGTCTGAAGCATATTCAGTGATCCCATAGCTGCACTCTACATAAAAGGGACTTCTTGTCTCTAGCACAGGGGTTTTCTGCACATACACAGTGGTGTTGCGAGTCCATAATTTCCTATTCTAAAACCTTTTATTTAAGTGGAAGAGAAAGCATATGTGGCAGGTGATTTGGTAAAGGCTTACAGTGGCCTCAGGAAAATGGACTACAATCTCCTCTCATTGTGAAGAGCCTACTTTAGCCTCTGGCTGAGGGAGAGGAGGACTTCCAGCATGCCTTCACCTGGAATCACAGAGCTGGAAATCAGTATTTATTGATATCTGATTTGCTGACCATGTGCTTTAATAAGCTGTCTGAAATTCAAATACAACAAAGAAAGAGCTACTCTGTACAAGGGCCACTAGGTTTTCTATCTCAGACCCCATAACTCTCATGAAAAAAGGGAAGCCATTTCCCTCTCAGCAGACTATTAGGTCCTCTGTCAACATTACTGTGAAAGGATTGTGTGTGTGTGTGTGTGTGGTGTACATGAGATCAGTGCCTGCAGCTGTATGCTCCTTGCTTCCTCCATGAAGACTCAGGATGCCTTAAAAATAATCTCTTCTTGTCACGTGGAATGGATTTGCAGGTCTGGACTCTAGAAAGCCAATTTTTATTTTTAATTTGGTTTGAGCCCATCTCATTAATCAGTCAAGGGCTCCTTTCACACTTGCCTGGGGACATACAGGGAGCCCAGTTATGAGCTGTTAATTGGCTATTAGAGGACTGGGACACTTCCAGGGCGTCATTATTCATACTGTTTGGGGCTAATACTCATTTAATTAGAACTATTCCTTTCCTGTCATAAATCTCTAGTTAAAATAAATTTAGCTTAAAAAAATCAGCTCAACTTAAAGGAAACTAATGGCTAATTCCAATTCTGCTCATTTTTTATAGGGCGACCATTTGCACAAATCCTGCAGCCCTGCCGAGCCAAGCATAGGGGGATGAAGTCTTAGTGAAACATTGTCATGTTGGGAATGCGTGTGGAGGCTGAGTGCTCATGAAACTGGAGGAGTGGACGCTGCTTGGCTGTGGGATACCCCCTCATATGCTCTTCACTGTCGTTTGTAAACACTGACAAGAACTTGAGATCTGACTGATCCAGGAGAAAGTGGAAGGAATGGGGTAAAGAAACGTCATCCTTACACAACACACACATTGTGTATGTGCATCACATCATAAGATTACACATTTTAAACTAAAGCCAGGGTCAGAGGATGAATGCACGTGGGGCATTTGCATATAGACAACCATTCAGGAGAAAGCATTTTGTTTCTTACTGAGTCTTTTGAACAAAAAGTTTCTTTATCTCCTTCCAGCTTCAGTTACCAGTTGCTATGTACCAAACTGCTTCAAAATTTAGTAGCTCTAGCAATCATTTTATCTGTGAGATTTGAATTTGGATAAGCCTGTTCTGGGTGGTTCACTGGCTCTGTCTGGTTTCTGCTGGGGTTCACTCAGATGTATTTGAGGTTTTGTTTTTTTTGTCTTTTTGAAGCAACGTTTTACTTTGCAGTTCAGGTTTTATGACATTTGTGGCACCTCAGAGCTATTCCATAGATCTCTCTCTCTCTCTCTCTCTCTCTCTCTCTCTCTCTCTCTCTGTCAGTTTCACTCTGTCTGTCTGTCTATCTCCCTTACTCTCTCTTTCCCTCCTCTAATCATGGCGAGCTCAAGCTTCTTTATAGTATAATAGTGTCACAGTAGATAGCTGTCTTACATTGTAGCCAGGTGCCAAATTACATATGGAAATATGGAATTTGACAACGTTTAAAGGCTCAAGCTGCCAGAATTACCCAGTGTCATTCTATTTTATGTCTCAAAATAGGTCATACAGTTAGTCCAATCTCAAGAGAAAGGGAAATTGACACTAACTCTTCAACAGTTTTTCCAGTGACAAAGAATGTGTGGCCATCTTTAATGTTCCATCCAGAACTCACTGTTGCAAAGCCTGCACTTTGTGTAATCATTGAGGCATTGTGTGGTAATTTTAGACCATCATCCAACATGTAAGTTATGCTTATCACGGTTGTATAGATGCAGGAAAGGTGATGAATCCCAGAATCAGTTAAAAATTCCTAAGCTGGGTTTAGGCAGAAGTCTTGTTGCAAGTATAAGGCCAGCCTGGGCTACCAAATGAACTCAAGGGCAGGCTGAGCTGCACAGCAAGACACTGTCTCAAAAGACCAAAAAATCCCCTCATTGACGTAAAAATAACCATAGTCAGACTCTGTTAACATCCACGGGATCTATCTGCTTATAACACAGGAACTTAGAGATATTACCTTTAGAAATGATTGATCTAAAGGTGGGGGATTGCCTCCCGCAGTGGTTGATCCAAAGCCATGCTGATGTCATTAAATGCTATCATATTGTTCTTATTTCCCTTCTGTGGCTAGATGGCTTCACTGCCAGCACTGGTTTCACCCTAAGCCCTACTCATCTTCTTGTGATTTGATTGCTGCCCAGTCGTGGCAATTGCTTGCTTCCTGTTCATCTTCAGTGGTTGAGAGGTTCACTATTGATGGTATTTTCTTAAATGCCAAAAAGAAAGTTTTAACAGGGCCCTGTCAACTCTAGAATTAGTTCACATGCACATATCTAAATCAGTCATGGCCAATAGGATTGGTGGGACAATTTGCACGGTAGCCTGTCCCATCTTGGACCCGAGGGTGTGAACAGCTTCTCTGAGAGCATGGGCTATGCAAAACCCTAACAACAATAAGAAGATTAAGGTTATGTTAGCAAAAGAGGTAATTGTTGATATCGTATTAGGTTAAAAAAGTCACCGTATTACATTGAAAACAAATGCATAATATGTGTATTTTCCTAAGGGGAGGATACCTTTTAACTGAGAAACCAGAGAGAAATTATCATAGAATGGGCAAGATCATGTGGACAATCCTGGTTAGAATCCTGTTTCTGTGCTGATGTAATAATCTCCCTAAAGGCTGTTTTCCCTCCTTGAACCCAGGATAACAACATGTCAGGATTAAATAGCAATTATGGGTGTAGGATGCCAGAATAAAACAAACAGCATGAAAGGACACTCCAGTGCAGGAGTCCACCCAAGCAGACTGCAGAACTTTTCTGCAGAACAAGGGCAAAAGTGCTGTGCAGCTCAGTAGCCTATTAAGACAGAACACAAACTTGAGAGAGCCTAGTCCGTCAACTCTCAAAGCCAGAACTATCTGGAGTGGGAGGGGTGGTGAGACAGAGCAGGAGCAGATTCCTCTGGGTGTTTCCTCCCCCACAACATGTTTTTTAGAAGTAAAATCAGCTTACAAAGAACACAAAGGCAGCTTGGAAGGGGAAGTCCTGAGAGGACAGGCAACATCTAGGGGTGTATGTGCAGTGTGCTTGCTGGAGATGGGGGTGTGGAAACAGCAGGCCCACCTACTTGGTCTTGCCTAGTGGCATATTAAGTCATTAGCTGGTGGCCTTACCTCCTCCATGCCTCCTGCCTCTCTGAGTCATCACCCAGCCAGTGAACCAGTGGGAATATCCCAAAGCCCAGACCCAACCCTAAGTAGGGTAAGGAGAGGACTTGCATCTCCCACTGCTTCCCTCTCCTACCCAAAGAGCCCTCCACTCCCCGCCCTTTTTTCCTCTCCTCTTCCCAGTGCTGGTTTGGTCTTTACGCTCTACAAGTATAGTTGGAAATGAGCAGCTCCTGAGGGAGAAGAAGCTTCCAACATGTGTCATTCAATGGGCAATGATGTTCATGGTTGTGGCCCTGCATTCAATGCCATATAAAAATCAGGTTTAAGAGTAAACATATACGTCAAAGGTGAAAAAACAAGCCTTACATATTTCAAACTTCAGCTAAGAATTTAAAAACTTTAAGAACATTAATTTTGACTCTAATCCAGAAAATCGAGAAGGATTGCTCAAAAATGTTGACATTAAAGAGTAAACTTTAAATGTTGCATGCAGAGTTAGCTAGGCATGCTATTTCAGATGTGTGAGACAATTTTTGGTGTGCTCTGGGGAGTCATTAGCACTGAAAGGACTGCTGGAGGTTGGCTGAATTGCAAAGGAAATAACTGATGTAGTACTCATAACCAGCAAGGCTTCTACTTACTTACATCCTATCCTTCCTAACCTTCACAAAGGTGTAAGGTTGGTATTATTACTCCATCTTATTGATGAGGAGAGAGAGAGAGAGAGAGAGAGAGAGAGAGAGAGAGAGAGAGAATTAGACAGGTAATCAATTGAGGCAGTGCCAGGTCTTTGTGTGTTCTGTTAGTTTTCTACGAATACACTCACATTTCTTAAGACAGGAAAGTTGCCGCAGGTTTGAGGCCAGCCTGGGTTACATAGTGAGTTCAAGGCTAGCCTGGACTACATAGTGAGACCCTTTCTTAAGAAGACAAGCAGGGGGCTGGCAAAATGGTTCAGCTGTCTAAAGTGCCTGCTTAGGAAAGCTTTGGCAACTGCAGGGACCGCGGTTTGATTCCTGGCACCACACGCTGCACCAGCCCCTCCCTGTCAAGGCAGGCTGAGCCGGCCATAATACCAAAAAAGAAAAAAAAAACAAAAACAAACAAACAAACAAACAAAAAAAACCCCAAACAAACCCCAAAAAACAAGAAGACAAGCAAACAAAAATAAAACAAAATAAGTTTTTCTTTAACCATGTTTAGTGCCTTGCATGAGGTAAGTGAATCATAAATGAGGAAATGTGGGTTCCTGCCCCACCACTGCCCCTCACTAATCATGACACATAGGGTGAATGCCACTTCCTTGCTCTGGATGAACAGCTGGCTAAATGGTCTCTGAAAGCAGAATTAGCTTTAGACAGTCAAGGCTGCTTTAGCTCTAGAGCGTGCTCATCTGTATACTTATTTACCTTTGTGTTGCTTATTAATTCTCCTGGAGGGGTGTGTCTTGGACAGAGCCTCATGCAAATTTTGGGGGCAAGAGAGACTCACTAGTTCTCCCTTGGCTGGGGGAGACAGGCTTTGCCCTGTGTCCTTGAAACAAGCCACTGGCAGTGCCTTCTCTCTGTGGGGAGCTTGGAGCTTCAATGCTGGAGGCCTTTCTAGTGTCAGCCTAAAGATCAAACATTTTAGGATTACAAAATAAATGGTGCTTTTTTTTTTTAAAAAATTCAGGTATTACAAAACATTACCACAGATCCCTTGAAATAACTTTGTTTTGTGTATAGGTCAGTATAGAAATGAGGTCACTTGGTATCCCCTAGCTGTTCAAAAAGTAGGAGAGACAGAGTCAGAGAGTGAAGCAGCGGAGTGAGATCCACTGCCAGACTCCTCAGAGACAGTGGTTTTGAGAAAAGGAAGAGAAAATCTAGAGATGACATAAAAGTTTGAAAGACTTCTGGTGCATTGAAGCTAAAAAAAAAAAAAAAAAAAAAAAAATTGGCTGGAAAATGCAAAGGACAAACCTAACTCTGTGGACAGAGAGGATGCTTGTTAACAGCGGGGCCTAGGAGCTAGTGGGAAGCCAGCAGGGAACTGTGGGAAGGTTATTAACTTATTTCCTTCTGAGCACAGCTGCTCTGGGAGAAGCCCCAGCTCATAGCTACAGCAGGTGGTGGGACCTAGGCTCAGGGCCCTGGGCTGAGACATGAGAGAGGAAGGGTGGGTAGAGATGTTGCTGGCAGATTAAGGAAACCTTTCAGCTACCTGAGAACACCCTCTCAGAAACATTTCCTCCCTTCTCATTGCTTTGTCTTTATATTTATCGACCACTGAAGGCAACCTGCAAAATATTTGTAGAACACTACTTTTGGTTTTGATGGCCAGGTAGAGCTATGAAGGGTGTGTTGTGCTCATGTGGATTAGGAATGAAGACCTCACCCCTCCAGGGAAGTCCAGCAGTGACTTTGGAGATAAGATAAGGAAAGGACTTTCTTGTAGAGAAGGCTTTGCAATTAAGAACTCAAAATCGACCCTGAGTTTTAAATACCCAAACTTGAGTTTTCAGGACAGCAGTAAGTTCTTAGTTATTTGGAGTGAAAATATTATGACCTTTTCATTAATGTGAAATATGGGTAATTGAAAGCTCACATTGGCCAACTTACATAACGTGAAGGTAAAGCCTAGTTTTGTCTAAATTGAAAGTCATCAGGAAGAAGTTCTCTCCTACTTAAGTGAGGGTTTCCTTTGTCAGTCCCCCTCTTAACTAATTTCTGTAATGAAAAAGTCAGCTACCATCCAAGGTACCCTATTGACCCATAGTTAAAAGACGTTCCTCTTTATAAAGAGCTGAAAACTGTCTCCCAGTAATTTCCACCCACGGGTTCTAATTCTGGAACTACACTCAGAAAATCTATTTCCTCTTCCAGATGACAACCCTGCTAACACTGTGCAACAACTTCATGTCCCGGCTTTCCTTCTCTCTCGTTTCTCATCAAAGTAGTTTCTCAGACCCTTCTGGAGAAGCCCTAGGTCGTCAGTCCCTGCTGCAGAGATTAACTGGAACCAGTACAATGCTGCAGGCAGCCCACCAGCCACAGAGGCCCAGGGGTATAATTGCTCTTGAGATGGCATAAGTTACTGGTCAATCTTAAATATTATGTTGAATGAAAAAACATAGGCACAAACTTACAAACTATATATATAAAGTGCAAATATTTTCAAAAGAGAAAACCTCAGATATTTTTCATATAGTGAACTACCTTTGTTTTTCTCTACATTCCTTTGCATTTGCTCAGACTGATGTATTTATAACAAATTGCCACAAATGCATATCACGAAGCCCAGATGCCAGTTTTTCTATTGTTAGTCAATTAAGCGTGCACTAATTTGCCTTCTCAATCATGTGCCTCTACTTTCTCCTTGCAAGAAAAATAAAACTCAACATCTCAATCACAAGTAATGTTTTAATGCTAATTACCTTCATAAAAAACAAATTGCTCCTTAGTATTTTAGTAAAATGCTATAATTATAAAGTAATTACAAAAAAACGTCTTTATTAAGCTGAAAAATAACTTATGTGCCCGTGGAACTGGGAGAAGCAGCACTTCTCAAATAACTGTTAATTAATAAGAGCAAATGTGGTTACTTCACAAACTCTGGAATGTAAAGAGTAAGTCTCTGTAAAAACAAACATTCTGGGGCTGGGGAGATAGCTATGTGGCACAAATGTCCGACTAGCAAGTGCCAAAAAAAAAAAAAAAAAAAAAAAGAAAAAAAAAAAAAAAAAAAAAACATTCTAAGGCATTTTTGTGCTATCTATGACCAAGAATTTGAGCCTTAGCTCACCCACTAATGCTGCAACTGAGGTTTTCCAATGAACAGGAAGAACTTTCTTCAATCAGTATTTGGACTATTTTTAAAGTTTGTCATCCAAGTAATCTAGCATAGCATTAAAAATAAAATCCCAGGGAACCCCACACTCTGATCTTACCATGAGAAAAATCATCAGACACATTTTCCTGTAGAGGTATCTTATGACACAGCT
The DNA here is from genome assembly GCA_004027025.1 of Myocastor coypus. NCBI lineage: Eukaryota > Metazoa > Chordata > Mammalia > Rodentia > Myocastoridae > Myocastor > Myocastor coypus. Next base: position 50,693 of record PVJA010010329.1, read on the forward strand.
AGTCAGTACTTCCCAACATTGTAAAGGTCATAGCAAGGGGCAGAGGATATCAGAAATGATCAGGATATGATACACACACATACACACACACACACACACACACACACACACACACACACACACATATATATATATGTATATATGTATCAATTCCCACAAGTGAATACAAACTATTGTCTCACAACCATATACCAACCAAACAAAAACAAGGACAATCTAAGAAACTGTAATCAAGAGGAAGCTAAATAGACTTGAGAATTTAAAATAATGTAGTATCTCAGAACAGAAAGAGGACATTAGAGGGAAACCAAGCAGGTCATAATAAAACATTGAATTTAGTTATTGATAATATATATATATATATATATATATATACACACACACACACACACATATATATATATATATTAATAATTTTTAAATTTAATTTTATTTTTTTCTTGTTTTAGAACTTTTGTTTGTTTATTTATTTATTTTTATGGCCGGCTCAGCCTGCCCTGAGGGTAGGGCTGACACAGCATGTGGTGCCGGGGATCGAACCACGGTCCCTGCAGCCGCCTAAGCCTTCCTAAGCAGGCGCTTTAGACCACTGAGCCATCCTGCCAGGCCCCAGTTACTGATAATATATTGATATTAATTTAATTATATCAACCATATCATACTAATGTAAAATGCTGGCAAAAGGTTGAATTGAGTATTATAGTTTACATCTAAAACTTCCCCCAAAGGCCAGCTAAGGGGCTTTTCTAAAGTAACTGGACCTAGAGGACACTAGGTTCAGGAATGGATTAATCTAGTGATTAGTTCACAGATGAGTAAGCTACAAAATGGTGGGGTTTGGCTACAGGGAATGGTCATGGGACATGGCCTTGGGGACTCCACCATGTCCCCATCCCCTTCCTCTGATGCTCCCTCACTGTCTCTACTTCTTGGCCTCCATGAGGGGAGCAGTTTGGCTCCATCACGACCTTCTGTAATGCTAATCTTCTGCTTGGCCTCAGGCTCTGAGGGACAGAGCCACTGACTGTGGGTTGTAGCCTCTGAGACTATGAACCAAAATAATGTTTTCTTCTTTGACTTGTTTTTCTCAGGCATTTAGCTCAATAATGAAAAGTTAACTAACACCCTGGGTAGGTGATATATGGGAACTCAAATATCCTCTCAATTTTTCTATTTATGTATCTTTTTAAAAAAACGTTTTATTTGTTTGGTACAGGGTCTCACTATGCAGCTCAGACTCATACTGATTCTCCTGTCTCAGCCTCTCCAATGCTGGGACTATAGGCATGCATCACCACATCCAGTTTCAGTTGTTGGCAGGGTATAGGTGGCATGACATGTGGTGCCAATGATCAAGCTCCGGTCCTTGTGCTTGCTAAGCAAGTATTTAGACTGTCATGCTATCTCCCCAGCCCAGACCATGTATTTTCAGAATGTGATTAAAGGGTTTAAAAATATATCAGAAAATCCCATTAATGGGTTTTAAAAAGTGAATGGGAAGCAAGTGTTTATAACCTGAACTTTTTGTGTGCTTCTCTGTGTCTTGAGGGACAAGCAATAGCTTCTCGGTGTGTAGCGGTTATCTTCAGATCTCACACCTATGATTATGAGTTTTGATCCCTACACGAAATGCTACACATTTTGGCCAATATTAGGCAGTGTTAGTCATTATGACAGTAGGCATATTGTTGGGTATGAGATAGTTTTTCATCCTAATTTTAATTTGGATTTCACTGATGATACCTGCAGTCAACAGCTTTTCAGGTTATTTATTGACCATTTGAAGATTTTTCTTTAGCAAAGTCCACCATATGTAAACACAGCTTCTTCGTCCATCATTGAGTTCCAAGTTTAAAGCCCACACTGGATTGAATAACGGGGCAAAAAGTCAGCATTCTATTGGAGAAACTTCCAAAGAGCTGCTTGATCATCAACTTTTAGTTCATTCTGATAGTAAGTTGAAGAGTATGTGTATGGACTATCCATCCTTGGAAGGCTGTATTCTACTCATTATCACTGTCACTCTTGTGGATGAGTCGTCTAGATATCACTCTAGTCATGCTGCTTGCTATGAGTTCTGACAGTTAATTACCATTATCTGGTATCTATCTTGGGGGTGGAGGTAGGAGATGATCAATTATCCATGATGCTTCTAGCTAGCCTAACTCTGAGATCACTTTTTGCATCACCATCAATGATCTACAAAGGACAGACACTACTGAACTTCTAGGGATGCCTGGGCATATCTCTGCAGTACCCTCCTTATGCCTTTCCTATGCAGCATAATCATTTGGTATGTATTCTGGCCTGACAAAGCATATGTTGTATGTTCTGAAATTCCACTTCTCTGTATTTAATCTCTCTTCCAGCACCTGATATAGAAATTCTGATATTTCATCCTTCTCTGAGTGGGAGTTATTGCTTTTCCTACTGCTTCTAAGAAGTAACCTAAGAGTAAGCACACACTGAGCCCTCTGTATCTGAGAGTTTTACATCCACAGACAGCATCCACAATTAAGAATTAAAAACTTTTTCCAATTTGTGTTTGTCTCTTTAATGAAATTGAGAGGGAAGCAATATTCCCTTACTCATTCCTGGAGGCATGGATTATCCTGAAACCAAAACCAGAGAAAGACCCAACCAAAAAAAACAGCCAACATTCTTAATGAACATAGATGCAAAAATATTCAGTAAGATACTAACAACCAGAATGCAGTGAGTTATCAAGATTATCTGAGGAATACAGGGATGGTTCAACATACACAAATCAATAAATGTAACACTCCATATCAACAGAGCCAAAGACATAAATCACATGATCATGTCAATAGATGCAGAAAAAGCTTTTGACAAAGTCCAGCACTGAATAATGATTTTAAAAACCCTACAGAAAATCAGAACAGCTGTTCTTTATCTCCCATTTATAAAACCTGATAAAAAACCGACAGCACCATCATATTAAATGAACAAAAATTGAAAGCTTTCACTTTAAAATCAGAAACAAGACAAGGATGTCTTCTATTACGACTCCTATTCAATGTAGTCCTGGAAACATCAGCAAGAGCAATTAGAAGAGAGAGAAATAAAAGGAATAAGGATAGGAAAGAAACAGGTGAGATAACCACTATTTGCAGATGACATGATATTCTACATATACATAGACCCTTTGGGTCATTATTATGTAAACCAATTGTATCAATATTTACAAGGAAAAACAGATGTAACAGAAGATATACACAAAATTATAAGAATCTATAATATTAACCTACAATGATCACCCACGAGATCAGATGAAGATGAAGGCAAAGGGTCTGTCTGAACACTGGAGACCAAAGGTTTCAGTTGAAGGTCTGGAGCTCACTGCAGTGTACTGTGTGAATCCACATTAGGAGGCTGACAGGTTAGCAATGGAAGGCTGAAGGATCCATACTGGAAGCTGAAGATTTTGTTCTGGAAACTAGAAGATGATGTGCAAAGTGAAGGTGAAGACTGGAGCTCCTCCAAAGAAACAGAAACAGATCTGTCCTTCATCTCCTCTTTGTATCATCGAGGCACCCTGCAGCCCTGGGGTGGTAAGCCTTCCACACCCTTGGGTATAGAATTTCTGAGCCAATTCAGTCGAAACTTCTCTTAATCAAGTTGACACAAGCAATCAACCATAACAATAATATAATAAGGTTAGATGTATGAATACTGTAATCTAGAAATTATTTAAAATATAATGGAGAATATGCAGACTAGAGGCAAATACTATACCATTTTATATAAAGAACTAGAATATTTACAGATTTTGGTTAATTGCAGGGATTCTTGGAGGGACCAATCCCAGTGACCAAGGAAGATCTGTACACCAGTACTCTGGGTTTTTGGCAGGATGTTAAAACTTGCATCTTAAAAAAACAAAAAACAAAAAACTTGCATCTCAGAAACATACTGTTAAATGAACAAGCTTTCCCTTACTCAATATGATGCTCTAGCCTCTTTGGTCAAGTGTTAATCCAGTCCTGTGTTTGTACATGCTAGGCAAGTCTCCCAGCTCCAGGCCTAGAGTGTCCGAAGTTTGGCTAAACTGCAATTTCATTCTAGTTAAGACACCGTTATAGGGTAAGTAAGGAGGGAAGGCAGGGGCCCCTGCATTATCTTTGAGGAAGGGATTGGTCTTAGATCTTAATAAAGAGAAATCTTTATTTAATTATTTATTTATTTGTTTGTTTGTTTGTTTGTTTGTTTATTGGCTGGCTCAGTTTGCCCTGGGGTGGGACTGGTGCAGCATGTGGTGCTGGGGTTTGAACTGTGGTCCCTGTGGTTGCCTAAGCTTTCCTAAGTAAGTGCTTTAGACTGCTAAACCATCTCACCGGCCCTTTATTACTTATTTAGACTGAGAGTGTTTAGAGAAATCTCAAAATGCAAAAGTTTTGGGGAAAATCAACAAACACATCCCTCTCTATGTATGTGTCTGGGCTCAGTTTTTCCCAACCAAATCCCTGACTTCTTGGGTCATTCTAAGCACCAAGCTTTGTAGGTTAGATTCTCTAAGAAGCAGACTCTGAGCTAGAGTTTAGTGTGCAGAATGTGTTTTAGGGAGCATTCCTTGAATCATCTGTAAAAGCACAGTAGAGGAAGCAGACTTGGACAATGGGGAAGTCATTTAGAACGTTATATTATGAGAATTATATGATGATTACAGGAAATAAAGAGAAGCAAAAAATTCTCCACATCTGAGCATTGATAATCTTTTGAGGAACATTATCTATACATTTTATTTGCAAATACCTATAATTGATATTTATTAACACAAGTTTGTAGTACCTAATTTTTTTTTTTGAGACAGGGTCTCGCTATGCAGTTCAGGCTGGCCTTGAGCTCACTTTTGTAGCCCAAGCTGGTCTTGAACTCGCACCAATCCTCCTGACTCAGCCTCCCGAGTGCTGGGATTACAGGCGTGAGCCACCACGCCTGGCTGTAGTACCTAATTTTTAATACTCCTGGAGAGTGGCTACATGACACATCTTAATTCCTCTTTCCATCCCCTTTCCTTCCCTCTCTCCATTTCACCTTCCATTTTTTGGTCCCTTTCCCATTAAGAAAGATTTATCTCCCTGCTTCCTATGATATTTTATTTTGCTCTTTATAATTTGGGTTTCTCAAATAAGAGAAGCCAGGGGATATTTAATCTTTGGTGTCTTATTTATTTCACTTAACATTATGATCCCAAGGTGCATCCATTTTCCAAAATTGACTCCAGGTTTTCTTTTCATTAACTTTATTGAAAATCAATAATTATATAGCACATTAAAAATTATAGAAAAATATTGAAATGTGAAAGATATAAGATATAAAGTGAATTTTAGAGAAATATTTCTGAAATGAATACATAACATGAGTTCAATAATAGATTGCACATTGTAAATAAACTATTTATAAAAATGAATATAACAATAAAAACTATCCAAAATAAAAATTAAGAAGATTTTACAGATCAGTCATATAACAGTTCACTCTGTGACAAAATCAAGAAACTTACATTCATATAATTAGAATTCTCAAATTACACAGGGGTAAACAATAAATATTTAAAGTTTCAAAATTTCTAAATTTAGTTCAAATTTTTTTTTTTTTTTTTGTCTTTTTTTGAGACAGGGTCTCGCTATGCAGTTCAGGCTGGCCTTGAGCTCACTTTTGTAGCCCAGGCTGGTCTCGAACTCGCACCGATCCTCCTGCCTCAGCCTCCCGAGTGCTGGGATTACAGGCGTGGGCCACCACGCCCGGCTAAATTTAGTTCAAATTATTGCACCACATTTTCAAGAAAAATGAACCTTTTGCACAAGGAATATGAATAAGATCATAACAAGATACATAAAAATGAAATTATCCAAAACTAATTGTAAAGAAAAAATCATTAAAGTATATATATATATATGTAAACTAGTTATGGAAGATAATTTAATAGCATCTTATTGCACAAGAAAAAAAAAGAGCAAGTTGGTAAGAAGCTAGACTAATTTGGACCTCCTCTGGCTAAGAAGTTTCTGCATGTCAAAGGAAATCACTAACGGAGTGAAAAGACGACCAACAGATTTCGGAAAGATTTTAACTAACAAGTATTCAGACAAAGATCTTCTATCTAGAATCTACAAAGAACTAAAAACCATTAGGGTTCCAAAATTCAAAGACCCAATCCAAAAATGGGCATCTGAGATGAACACACACTTCTCAGAGAAAGAAATACAGCAAGCCTACAAACACATGAAGAAATGCTCCACATCGCTAGCTATTCGTGAAATGCAAATCAAAACAACACTTAGATATCATCTCACCCCAGAAAGAATGGCTGTCATAAAGAAATCAACCAGCAACAAATGCTGGAGAGGTTGTGGGGAAAAAGGAACCATTCTCCACTGCTGGTGGGAATGCAGATTGGTGCAACCATTATGGTAAGCAGTGTGGAGGATCCTAACAAAACTAGAATTGGAAGTTTCGTTCAATCCAGCTATCCCCCTACTGGGAATTTTCCCAGAAGAACTGAAAACATCATACTATAGTGATATCTGTGAAGCTATGTTTATAGCAGCCCAATTTGTAATAGCCAAATCTTGGAAACAACCAAAATGCCCATCATTTCAAGAATGGTTAAAAAAATGTGGTAATTTTATACAATGGAATATTATTCATCCATAAAGAATGATAAGTGTGAAGACTTAATATATAAATGGATGTATACTGAACATATACTCATTAGTGAAATAAACCAGACCTACATGTGTAAATATCATATAGTCTCCCTAATATAAGAACTTTAAAGAAGAAAATAAGAACATAAGGGCATAACATAGCTGAATGTGTTATGGATTA
>PVJA010010330.1:0-57843 GCA_004027025.1 Myocastor coypus
TGCTGCCTCCGCACCCTTTTCTCCTTCAACAACATCAAACTCCACAGTCTCTCCATCTCCTACACTGCGAAGGTCCTTCCTGGGGTTATTCTTCTTTATGGCAGTCTGGTGTACAAATACATCTTCCTTGGTGTCATTCCTGTTGATGAAGCCATATCCGTTTCTTACATTGAACCATTTTACTGTTCCCAAAACCTTCGTTGTGATGACCTTTTTGTCCTGGCCGGCAGGCGCCTCCGATGTGAGGCCGCCCGGGCCGCCGCTCCCTGCGCCGCTGCCCGTGGTGCCGGGCTTGGTGTCAGCAGCGCTGAGGGCGGGGGCGGCGGGGGGGGGGCGGCGGGCGGCTGCTGGGTCTTGGCCTCGCTGCTCATGGTTGCGGTGATGGTGACTGGGGCCGGCTGCGGCACCTGCGGCTCCTCCCGGGGTGTGATGGTAACTAGGCTGGCGGCGGTGGGGCTGCTCAGGGCTCTCTGGGGTCCGCTCTCCGCTCCCGCTACTGATCGAACTCTCTTTGTAATATTAAAGAAGAAACTAGAATTAGGAGTCAAGGGAAACATATAGGAAATGATTTATTTCACAAAACAGAAGTAATTTTAAATAGTGTCTGCTGGATTTGCTCGATAGAACCCTATAAACCATGATCCCTATAAATAAAGTATGAAGACCTGACTAGTTAATAGGCAAGAGAGCAGAGAGATGTGGGAAATTCCAACCATTTCAAAATGGTGATTGATTGCTCATTCCTTTCCCCACTTTTAACACAGAGAAATAACTAAAGAAATAAAAAACAGACACAAGACTCTAGCAAGGCTGGAAAACAAGCCAGGTGTCAGTGGGCGCAGAAGATGTGGGGCAGATGGAATCAGGCCAGGAATTGGTGGGTGAGCGCTCTGCCCTCACAGTGCAGGAGTGGGGCTGGGTTCCAGTGGAGCAGTGGAGGAACTCATGGTCAGGGGTCAGGGCCTCAGCAAGGGCAACCTGGGGCACCTACCCCTGCCCCTGGTGCAAGATAGCCCTGTGCACGCAGGGAAGGTCTGCCTCCTACCACAGGCCTCATGCCTGAGCTGCTGCCTCAAAGAGCTGGAGGATGCACTCTGGGGGGCCTCATACTCCAGGGGCATGGGAGAAATGGGGGGAGGAATGGCTTCGTTGCCACAGCTCACCTGCAGGGAGGGGGAATCTTGCCAAAGAGAAAGGTCCCAGAGGTTTTAACCTTCACTGGCATTGTTTGCTTAGTTCCTGCTAAATGTAGCTCCCACCTAATAGGACACCTCTGAGGCCTCCACAAGCAGGGTGCAGGGCTGAGTGGTGGACACAGGGTGTGAGCAGAAGGCTTGGGGGTTCTGACTGCAGCAGGCAGCTCTGATGGCTGCCTGTCACTTCTTTTCATGTATAAAAATGTATGTGGCAATAGGGAGATAGCTCAGCAGTCAAGTGTCTGCCTGGCAAGTGTAAGGACCTGGATTCCATCCCCAATAATGCATGCTGTGTTGACCCCACACCGAACTGGCTACCAAAACTGGGCGTGGTGGTGCACACCTGGAATCCCAGCATTAGGGAGGTTGAGCCAGGAGGAGCTCTGCGAGTTCAAGACCAACCGGGGGACTACAGAAGTGAACATAAGGCTAGCGTGAACTGCATAGTGAGACCTTGCCTCAAAATAAATAAACAAACAAATAAAATAAAAATCTATGTTGTTCTTACCAGCAGTAACCAGTTATAAAATGTTAAAGAAAAAGTTACTAACAATATCAGTGCTATGAAACACAGACCTAGAAATAATTACATAGGAAAATTTGTTCTGTCTTGAAGAAAATAATAAATAGACATGAGTGAGAGCTGAATGGCTTCCTAAATGTGAGACATTATCGTAAGAGTGATCATTCACTAAAAATTAAATTATGAATTCAGTGTAACTACAATTACTGTTCTAGTAGAACCCTTCATGGATTTAAGATGATAACCCCAGCAAGTATGGGCACTGAGAAGCCAAGTTATTCTTGGTCAAAATTGCGTGGTTGGGAACATGGTTGAGCATGTAGCAGAATGGATGATAAAGCCACTTAACACAACTTAGGGCCGTGTGGCGCTGAGACGGATGGCAAACAAACTCTAAGGGGAGAGAGGTGTGGAGTAGGCTTCTGTGCAGACGGAGAGGAGCACTGGTTTACAGATTACCAGGAGAGAGGACATTTGTCAGGTTAGTGCACTGCTGGTCCACACCAGGAGAAATAAATCCAAATGCCCAAAGGAAAATCAATTCAGATGTATTAGAAACTTCAAGGTGAAAGACAGAATTTCAGAGTTGTCAAATACATATATAAGATGAAATACGTTATCAGGGTAGGAAATCATTTCAGAAGTCATAAAAATCATTAATTATATAGAAAAAGATTAACGAGCCTTACTTCATTAAAACTGAAACCAACTGAGCAAAAGATTCTATGAACAAAGGTAAAAGATGAGACAGACTGTGGGGAGGATTGCAAGCATATTTAGAATAAATTCCAAACAGCCAGCAATAAACCTGGTAAGCCCGATTCACAGAGGGGAAAACCACAAGTCCAATAAATTATGAGAAGATGTTCTGCATCACTGAGAAGCAGAGATGTGGCCACTCTCACCCCACTGAGTGGCCTGAACTCAAGGCTGGTGGCGCCAGGTCCTGGTGAGGTCGTGCGAAAGCGTGGAACAGGAGGAGGCACATCCAGGCCTTCCTAAGCAGGAATAGCCACGTTGGAGGGAAGTGGCCATACCCAACAGTTAGATACACACACACCTATCAAAGGACTCAGGGACTCCAGGCCTGTTCAGGTATCCTAGGAAACACCAGGCCTACGGTACCTCTATGAGAATAACCAGTGATGCATTTTCATAATTAAACTTTTTGGTGCCAGGAATCCAACTCAAAGCCTCATGCTTGCCAGGCAGGTGTTGTGCCACTGAGCTATGTCCCTGGCCCTATAAATTTTAAATAACAAAATTCCATGAATTGGTGAAGAACTAATGCACCATGCTTGGATGGTCCAGCTGCTAGCAGATTCTCGAGTCCTGTAAACCCTTTGCAGATTCTTGGTGGCCTGAACAAAGAATTTGATTAGACATGCAGAAAAGCCACCACATTTCCCTGAACTAAGACCTAGCCAGAAGATGAACCTTGGCCGTGATTCATAGCCGCTGATGATCGTTTTGATGATGGCCAGAGCACTGTGCCCACTGAGAGAGGTCACAGTGGCCACCAGGTTAATGGCAGAGGTCCTCTGGACCCCTCATTCTTCAGGCTGACATCAGAGTCAGAAGGCTATCACAAACCTGCTTGGTTTTGCTCCAGGGAAACTGACAATGGCACTTTCTGGTTGGCCCCAGGGGCAGGGCTTGGCAGCTGCCTGATGTACCCATGTCCTGGGCCTCTGGGCCTGGCAGGTGGCGCCCACTCATGCAGCCGGTTTTCCATGCCCTCATTGCCTGCCGCTCTCCTGTTGGCTGCTGCACAGTGGGGAAGGAAATGAGCTAGAGGCCCTGTGTGCACCCCAGATCCCTGTGCTCATGCATGGTGATGCGTGTGCAAGAGTGTGGCTCAGTCCTAAGACCACAGTCAGGAGCACTGAGCGCAGCCCGGGAAGCCACTGGTGTGTATAAAAACCCAGCAGCGCCTGGTGGGAGTTCTCAGTGGGGCCCTGCCTGAGATCAGTGGGCTGCAACCCCACCAGCAGATGTTTCATTTCCTTCTTAAAAGGAAACAAATACGGGAACACTTGGTATAGGTTAAGACTGTGCACTGGCTAGGACCCTGGAGGCTGAGGTCCATCTTGCCTCCCCCAACACAGGAGATAATTTAGGTGAGAGGAAAGGTTGGTTCAAAGCCAGCTCTGAATAGACAGGGAAGCTTTTGCCTCCAAATATCAGTTTCTCACACTGAGCTATGCAAGGGCTTTCATCACAAGAAGAGCGGGAAAGGGATCCTGGGAGGCAGTGGGCATGACATGTCCCCACCCTTGGCCCAGTCCCTTGTTCTCTTTCCCTCCCTTTCAGGAGCTAACCCAGGCCTTGACCTCCCAGCTGGCAGCTGCATTCCTTCCAGACAGGTGGGGAGATTGTTTGCTAGAGGGTGCAGTTACCTCTCTGTCTACTCATCCAGCCGCGGAGGGCAGCAGGTGGTGGGTCAAACTGTGCTTGCGGAGCTGCACAAGCAGCCTGTTTCTGAAGGAGAAAATAGAATCAGAATTTTAAAAGATCAACTTCAGTCTCCCTGTTATAGCTGTATAGATATTTCTTATATTCTAATGGCAAGCTTAAATGGTTGTCAGATAAAATATTAAAAGAAAGGTAATAGTACTGAGGGGGCTGGGGAGATAGCTCTGAGGCACAAGGTCTTACCTGGCAAGTGCAAGGTTGTCAGTTTGAACCCTGATCCCGCAAAAAAAAAAAAAAAAAAAAACTGAGAAAAGAGACAGAACAACAATAGATAAAATTAATTCATTAGAACGCTAGAGGAGGCATAGAATTGATCAAGAATAGCAGTGATTTTAAAAATTGTATTTATTATCTGACACAGGGTGTTGCTATGCTGTTCAGACTCATAGTCATGGTCCTTTCTCAGCCTCTCCAGTGCTGGGATAATAGGTGTGCACCACCATGCCCAGTTTGGGGGCCCTGCCCAGTGCACTGCTGAGCTGTCTCTCCAGCTCTCAATGATTTTTTTTTTTTTTTTTTTTTTGTACTAGGAATCAAACTCAGGACCTTGAGCTTGCCAGACAGGTGCAGTGCTGTTGAGCTCTATTGCCAGCTCTAATATCAATAATTTTAGTTTTTAATTTTAAAGACAAAAAAAATTTAAAAATTAGAAATACACAATTTCAGGTAACAAGATGATAGGAGTTCAACAATTGTCCTATTGCACATTGTTGTCTTTAAAGTAGTTGTTCAAGCTGGGCATGGTGGCTGTATATATACAGGCTGAGGCAGAGAGCCTGAATGTAATACAAAGAGAGACAGAGAGACAGACTCACTCTGTTGCTCTCTGCTCCTCTGATTGTTCAGTTGCCTCTGTCACCATATTCTTGCTGTTCCACTGCCATGAACTGCTGTCTCTGTCATGTGCCTCTCTGCTTTGGAGCCAGCCGAGTATGGACTGAAACCTCTAGTAACTGTGAGCTAAGTAAACCTTTCTTTCCTTCATTTTCGGTGTCAGGTGTTTGTCCCAGAAATGAGAGAACAGTAAGTAAGACACATGACCACATGGATTAAGAGACTTTGGGAATGATTTATGGGAAGAGATAAGAAGGGTTCAGAGATGTTGCTGACAAGAGAAGAGGTGGAACGCCTCCAGTTGCTCTGTATAGGAGATTCTGGTCAGAGCTCAGAAGACCAGAATGTTGATAGAATTTCTGCCTGTAAAGACCAGGCTGGTAGACAGCCAGGCGTGGTGGCGCACGCCTGTAATCCCAGCACTCGGGGGGCTGAGGCAGGAGGATTGGTGCGAGTTCAAGACCAGCCTGGACTACAAAAGTGAGCTCAAGGCCAGCCTGAACTGCACAGTGAGACCCTGTCTCAAAAAGACCAAAAAAGGGCCCGGTGGGATGGCTCAGTGATCTAAAAGCGCCTGTTTGGGAAAGCTTGGGTGGCTTCAGAGACCGCGGTTCAATCCCCAGCACCACATGCTGCGCCAGCCCTGCCCTCTGGGCGGGCTGAGCCGGCCATAAAAATGAGTGAATAAACAAATAAAGGTTCTGAAACATGGAAAAATAAATAAATAAAATTTAAAAAAAAGAGAAAACATCTTTTTTAATAACCTGAATGTTTAAAGTAGCCCTGAAATAGTGGCTTTTGTTTGCACATTTTGCTAAATATAGTCCATGCTCTAACTCACTTAAAGGTATAACAGGACCAAAAGTTTGATCCATGTGTGAACTTTGAGATGGTTAGCTTATAAGCAGAATCATTAGGAACTTGAATCTATGCCTAAAAAGTAACACAGAGCAGATGACCTGCTGAGTTTCTGAAAATTGCCAGTGTGTACTGCTATTGCAATCAAAATACTAAAAAGTGATTATATTGATGAAAATATTTTCTATGTTCTTGCTATCTGAATTTATTAACTAATAGTAATGATTTTTCTTTTATACAATACTAAATGCCACCTACATATGGTTATAAAACCTAAGAAAGAAAAATTTAGTTTTAATAGCGCATAGTATTTATTTATTTATTTATTTAACTAAAATAATGACTTTTAATGAGAATCAGAGACATGGTTACAATTACATAGTCTGGCAGGTGATCAGGAGTTGGAAGCTTCAAAATAACAAGGGTAATACAGAGCACAGGGGAGAAAGTTGCTCCAGAATCTCAGAACCAGACTAATACCACTCTTTCTGCGATACTGTCTGTGCTCACGCCTGGAATCTATCTTGCTAGGCCAAAGCCACCTTTGTGCCCCCATCTCAGCCCCCTCAGAAGCCCCCACGATCCCCTCCATGGCCCCGGTAGCCTCCTCGATCATAGCTTCCTCTGCCACCATGCCAGTCCTCTCTGTAGTTACAACTCCCCCCACCATGGGAGCCTCCTGGACCCCTCCTGGCCATCTGGCTTAGGGGCCTTACCCAGGTTGCATTCATTTCTCTAAGACAAATTCATGCTGTCACATGTAGGGTTAGGACACTTCCAGTCCCCAGCTTGCTTCTGTCCTCCACTGCCACCACCTCCACTGGGGAATCCTCCCCAGTCGCCACCACCACTGCCACCACCTCCTTGTCCTCCACGGCCCATAGGTCCTCCTGTCCCTCGGCCTCAACCATTGCCACAACCCCGATTGAAATCTGCTCTATGGGTAGCAAATGAGACCTTAATAAGAATCCCAGAAAGTTCTTTACCATCAAGCCAGTCAATAGCTAGTTCAGCCCAAGGAGGGTTAGGTCATCAAAAGAAACTGGTGTCTCTCCCTTCAGCTTGCTAGTTTCTCTGTCTGTACACAAATTAATCTTGGGTTGTCCAATTTTCATGCTGGCCTTAATAGTGCCAATCTGCCTGAAGTGGTGAGCTACAGACTCAATTGCAACCTTCTCACCTAGGCCTTGCACGAAGGTGGTGGTGGTGTCAGAATTACCCTGTTGAGAATCATGATGTAATCTTTGGTCCCCAGGACCATGGAATTTATTGAAACTACTTCAGTCACTTCTGTCCATGCCGCCTCTGCCTCCACAGCCGCCTCCACAACATCTGGGTTCATAGCCACCATGGCTGCAGTTGTAACCACTGCCACTATGCCTGCCTTGGCCCCACGGCCCTGTTGGCCTCTCCTGTAGCCACCACTGCCACCACCACTCTGGTCCTGATTGCCATAGCCCCACCACCACCACTCATGGAGGGGCAATCTTAGTCATAGCTGCCTCTGCCACCCCCTCTACCACCACTACTGCTGCTGTTGTACTGGTTCTGCTGTCCATAGCCCTGAGGGGGCTTGGAGGAGCTTTGCTGATGTCCACAGCTCTGTTGTCCACCATAGCCAATTGTTGGTTATTGCCTCCACTCTGGGGCTGCCCTTAGCTGCTGCTCTGAGAACTATGATAACTTACCAAGGTGCTGCTGGGGGCTGGCTGCTGACCACAGTCAGGATGAGAAGACTGCTGGTTGTAAGATAACCAGGAACTCTGGCTACTGCCAGTGCCACCAGTGGAGCCATATCCTGGGGGGCTGACTGTGCACCATAGCCTGTGTTCTGAGTCTGACTGTAAGAAGAACCATAGCTGCTCTGGCCATAGTCTGAGGTGTCTTCTGACTGGCCACAGCCCCTGTAACTCTGCTGTCCACAGGGCTGATTGCTCTGCTGGGAGGAGCCCTGCCCAGGCTGGGTGCGGTAGGCCCAGCTTTGGGGTTGCTTGTTGTTATAGTTTATGTCTAGTTGTCTCCCCAAAGCCTCATGCAATCATGAGGCAAGGACTTCTATGGTTTGAGACTTGACTCATGATCCCCTGGGATTATAGGTACTAAAGTACTGATGAGACTATGGGTCTGAGTCCTTCTGGGATTATGGGTGTGGCCTAAGGCGGATAGGCTAAGGCAGAGAGCCTGAATGTAATATAAAGAGAGACAGAGAGACAGACTTGCTCTGTTGCTCTCTGCTCCCCAGGTTGTTTGTTTGGCTCTGTCACCATATTGTTGCTGTTCTACCCCATGAACTGGATGCTTTCTGCCCTGTTTCACTCAGCCTTTGGTCAGCCAAATATGGACTGAAACCTCCAGTAACTGTGAAGTAAATAAACCTTTCCTTCCTTCATTTTGGGTGTCAGGTATTTGTCCCAGCAATGAATAAAAAGTAACTAAGACACTTGTTGAACACAGCTGTTGGAGGCCATGTCTGCACATGTGCACACAGGCTGACAAGCAACGAAACGCCACCACTGCACAGCTTGAACTCATCGCAATCATCCTGTCTCAGCCTTCCCAGTACTGAGATTACAGGCACTTGCCTCCATGCCCAGTTGCAGGGTTCCTGGGCCAGTGCACCATGTGGTACCAAGGATTGAACCCAGGTCCTCACACTTGCCAGGCAGGTGCTTAGACTGTTGTGCTAACTCCCTGGCCCCTGGCAGTAAAATTTTGAAAAAGGCTCAGCTTTAGCTTAGTGGAGAGTGCCTTCCTAGTGTGTCCCATGCCCTGGGCTTCCTCCTCCCACCCCAAAGAAGACCAGATGGCATCACTGAAGGCCTACTGCATGCTTACGGTGTGTCACTGTCACGGGCTCTCTAGTCATCATGGTAACCCTACGAGGCCAGAATCCCTGCCTTTTCATATAAAGGTGCTGACATATGGAGAGTGTAAATGCCTCGTTTAGCCTATCAGAGACTTCCTTAATGTCATGAAAGGCATCCTAGTGGAAGCTGAGACCCAGCATCATAATGACTGAAACCCCAACCCTTGCCTCCTGGGATACCCACCAGGCCTGATTACTGGAGCCTTGTCTCAATTTCCCAAATTTCTCTATAAATCCCAAGACCTGGCTTGCGCTCCTCTGCCTGAAGCAGAGCAGAGGCCTGGCACATCCTGCTGAGAGGAGACACATCAAGATGAATTCTGTCCCTGATGTCCTTGTGCTGCAGCCTTCCATGCCCTGGAACCAATTCAAGGAAACCAACTCCAGAGGCTCCAGCACTGGTGCCACAGGCCCATCATAGCCTCTGGCAGCCAGACTTCTGGGGGCCCAGCCAGCCCCTCACCATATCTGAGCCTTCCTCACTGCAGCTCTACAGTAAGGGCCCTTGTCACTGCTCCTGGGTCTGTTTTCAAAGACTAACGGTCCAAAAACAAGGCTTAGGTTACTTAGGCCACTGCAGCAAAGCGGAGGCAGCCTGTGGCCCCTGCTAACCAGCCGTGGTGAGGTCCACAAAGGGACCATGGACCTCTCAATTCATGGCTGGAAACTGCTGAGAAATATTCTTGGAAAAGAAATCTCTTTTTCGTTTGGGCTTTGGCCAATTTACAGGGACACGGGAATTCATTTTGTGCAGCTCTGTGGTGGAGCCTGCATTCATATGGGAGAGATGCTGCAAACCAGAGTCCCCTTCGCCTGTGTCTAAGCTGAGCAGAGCCAGAGACATTTGCTTAAGGCCATGGGATGAAGCCCTGGAGAGGACTGTTGCAGCCCTGGGCTCTCTGAGGAGGCTGAGACAACAGACTGTTTAAATGGGATCTTTGTGCTGCGTGGTAGGATACTCGAAGGGCGGAAACTTTGCATCTACTTCTGAGATCAGAAGCAGATGAGCTGTCCTAGGAAGGAGCCAGCAGAAGCAGTGCAGCCCCAAGGTTCTGGGGGGCCTTTTGAGACGGGGCTGACGAGACTCTTGCCTCCTTTCTGCACCAAGATTTGAGGTTCAGAGGCTGGTCTCGGTGACCAGTGTCCCTAAGCAAAGTCCAGAGGGAGGAGGTCTCAAATGAAGTCACTGTGGAGGTGTCAGGCATGAAGCTGGGATGAGCCCTGCTCTGGCCAGGGCTGAACTTCAGATGCCATGTGGGTCCCAAGTCACAGACCCTGGATAGCCACTTGGATCCCCCCAAATGCAGTGCACTTGTATATGTGAGGTAAGGTACTGTGACCTTGGGACTCTTGGCAGGCAGGAATGGTGCTGGGAGCCCCTGCCCACCCCATGGACATGCAGAGCCTGTGGATGGGCCAGAGTGGGCCTCTTAGTGGGCAGTCACCTCCCCTGGCAGGGTTTGGCCCCGTGGGGAGGTCTGACTGGAGGGCCGGCATGCACTGGCCCTGTGGCCTTGCATATATACCCTGACAAGCTCTAAACAGGTGCCACCACAGCTGGAGCACTGATGGGAATACTAGCAGGAACCACGGTACTGTCCTTCCGCACCCTGAGGTGGCCTAGAGATACATGTCTTCTAGGAGCACCCAGGGGACCCTGGAGGTGCACCAGGCTGTGACCAGCTCAGCCCAGGTGCAATGTCTCTGCCTCCGTGGGTCCACGGGCAGGCACAGTGCCCGGCAGGACGTGGGTAGTGTCGTGTTCCTGGCCTGGTTAGCCCATGGCCTGACCACCTGGGGCCACACAGGTCCCTTGCCAATATTCCTAGGTCGTTTTGGGCTCCATGCTTTGTTCTGGATCCATTTGGACTGTAAGCCCTTCTGCAGGAAGCTGCCCTGTGTCTTGCTGCTGTGGATCCATCTGCCTCGACACGGCTTGGTCTTTGGAGCTCTGTGGCAGGCACCGTCCTCGTGTCTACTGATGTGCTGTTACTTTTCACCTACATTAAACTTGTGAAAGGTGGATTGGGATTTCAGAGAACATTCTGAGGGCTTCTGTTGAGTTCTGCTGACTTCGTTCAGTGCTCCATCAGCTTCTGCTGCTTGGCCAGGCCCTGTCGCCCAGATTCTTTTCTGCTGTCCCTGCAGCTCTTCCCTTTGCTTCACTCGAGTCCTTTTGCTCAATGACAAAGCTCATGGGTCACCTGTGCGCAGCAGACGGCCGTGTTGCCTTAGCCTGCAGACTTGCCATGTGGTGTCCCCAGAGCGGGTCTACGCATCCTGGGGTGCAGCTGCTCTTTCTCTCTGGCTCAGTAATTATTTTTAGCCTGAGTTAAATCAAGGAGCTCCTTGGCTTGTTGAATCCTTGTGGTTAGAAGCAGACTGTACAATTTGGACTTTTTAACTTTTATGATATTTTCCTTGTAAATCTTTGTTAGGTCATTTCTGTTCTGTGGACATAAGAAAGCAATGTGCAGGATTAATTAGTGGGGGGAGGAACTGGACGTGGGCTTTAGATGGCTTCAAGGGTGGTGGCGGCGGTGCTGGAGGCTTTTCAGCAGGCGCACCCAGAGAGGAAGTGCGCGACCTGCAGAGCTTGCTGTACTTTTTCCTTTAGTTTAGTTTCTAGCGAGAAACCACTCTATCAAGAAGTGGAAATTGCTGGGTGTGGCAGCAAACAATGGTGATCTCAGCACCCTGGGAGGCTGAGGCAGGAAGATCACAAGTTCAAACCTACCCTGGGGACTTCAGCCAGTTAGTAAGAACTTATCTCATATGTAAATTTATTTTTATTTTTTATGTGTCTGGTCCAGGGTCTCACTACACAGCTCTGATTTGTTGTGATCCTCCTGTTTTCATCCTCTCCACCGATGGGATTACAGGTGTGGGTGACCACGCCCAGACTCTGTGGCCAGCTCAGTGTGCCTAGGGGTGGGGCTGGCACAGCATGAGGTGTGGGGATGGAACCCGGTCCCTGTGCTTACCGGGGCAGGAGCTTAGTCCTGTATGTGTATATGTATGTATGTATATATATATATATATATATTTTTTTTTTAATAACTAGAAATAGTTCTGTAAAGAGGTCACACTTACTACTTCATTGAGAAGTAGCAAGCGAGAACTTGGCCCTAACTGTCCTCAAGGGCTGTGGTTTGCAGGGTGTCTCAGCTTCCAGCTTACATCATTCACAGGCTTTCTGTTGCTTTCCAGTGTGGGAAGCTGCACTTTCATATGAAGCCACATTATCAATGTTACAGTGAAATAATAGCAGCATTACCTAAGTGACATAATTTATGCTCTTCTCGTTTTTCCCCGTGAATTTTTATTGAAATAATGTAGAGTTTTAAAGACACAAAATCTTCCTGTAAAGTGCTTTCTTTCAAAATCTATTTTTAACATTTACATTGCTTCAGATTCATATTATAATTATTCACACAAACAAACTCCTTTGGCTTTATTTTTCTCTGTGTATCCCTCCCTCTCCTGAGTTCTTTATTTCAACTTTCTCCTTGGTGGAAGAGGCCTCTTTGAGGAGGGCTTGTGGGCATCTTGCACACTTATGACAAGCATTTAAAATCCTGCTGTTAAGAAAACATCCTTGTGTTCCTCTCAGAGCTTAAGCACACCACCTAGTACAGAATTCGTTGTTTATAATCCTCCCCTTCACAACCCTAACCCAGCCCCTGGTCCTCGGCATCTGGTGCTGTAGGGAGGGTGGAGGAGTCCTGGTGCCGTGCCCTTCCTCTCTGCACCACCTTCCCTTGCTTCCTTCCTATCTGACCTATTGCCCTCAAAATTAGAGACCACCTAGAAAAATGAGGGCACAGATCTCCTCCATTGAAAGTGTCTTCCGTGTAGTTAGTCCTCTTACGCTTAAGATGAAGGCTCTCATCAGATCAGAGAATGATATTTCTTGTAATTTATCATGTCTTAATTTTAGCTTTGTTTGCTACCCAGATGGGCTCGGAGTCCTTGAGGGCAAAATCTAGTTCTGATTTAGCCATATCACCTCCTGGCCTGGGTGGTGGTGGAACTTTGGGATTAATACAGGGGTTAATTCAGGTCAATTCAGGCGAAGGTGCCACAGTAGGGCCCTAGACGGTGCCCTGTGCACAGGATGCATGCGGTAGGTACTCCTGGGACAAGGTAGCAGTGTAGGGGAGGGAGCAGGGCCGGTGTGAGAGGAGCTGGGTACGCCAGCAGTCTGGGAAGGACAGGTGTTGTAGCTCCAGGTGGGTACCCTGAGGTATGAACTGCAGCGGAGTGTGCCTCAGCTCTGAGTCACTGGGACAAATGCATGATGCCCACAATTTAAAGGGGACAGGCTTCCTTTGGCTCATGGTTTTGGAGGCTTTGTTTCATGGCCAGCAGTGCCAAGGCGGGAGCTCCGCAGCAGAGGGCCTGAAGACGACAGCTGCTTACCTCATGGAGGCCCGAAGACCAGCAAGGCCAGAGAGCAGTGGGCCTGGGGCAGGTGGGGCCCTCGAGGTGCCCCCAAGGGCTTGTTTTTTCCTATCAGATTCCCCTCCTGGCCTCACACTGGCAATGAACCCACAGTGCATTCAGCCACTCGTGATGTCAGTCCCCCAGGGATTGCCTTTCTCTGCACCCCACCTCTCAGCAGCACAGGAGCACCAGATCATGGAGGGTCATGCATATTTAAGCCGTGACACCCCTTGAAAATGCTCCTGCAGGCTGATGTGAGCTCTTGGGCATCTTTGCTCTCTGCATGTGGGCAGAGAGGACACTGGCCATGGGCAGGTTTCTGGGAGGCTGCAGGTGTAGCTACTGGAAGAACATCATGCACATGGGCTGTGTGAGAGGAATGGTGAGGGGGTTCAGGGGGACCTGAAGGCGACTGGGGACAGGAGCATCGAGGTGCAGCAAGTGGCTATGGCAGCACACCGAAACGTGGTCTACAGTGACCTTGCGCTCCTGCTTCATTCTGTGTCCTGGCCCTAGGGCAGGTGTGGTGAACCCATGGCACATGGGCTCCAGCCAGCCGTGTCTGCCCTCAGTGCCCAGGTGCTTTGATGCTGGCAGGCGAAGAGCCCTGAGCACTCTGGGTTCCACCAGCCCTGCTCCATGCCAGCTGCTGTGACATTTTAGTTCTCCTACTGTGAAACCTCCAGCTCCCACAGTCCTGCTGACTATTCTGGGAGGGGGCAGAGTCCCCATGTGAGGTCCCATGGGGAGCTGCCTCCCCTGGGCCATGTCCATCCCAGGGCTGGTCAGCGGGGAGGTGGGTCCGACTGGTCCTCCTCCCTAAGGGCCACACCCCTGTTCACAGGACCCGCTGATGGGGGCTCCAGCCTGTGCTGACAGCTGAGGAGCAAAGCCCGGGTGAATTCCAGCGTTGCTGCAGCCGCGGTGCATGCCCCGCCCGCAGTGGCCAGGGGTGAGTGTCTGTCTTTCCCACTGCCTGTTCCCACCTGATTCTGTGCATCGCTGTGTGTGCATCTGGCTGAGCTCTGGGGGTGGTGCCCCCCCCATCAGGCCTAGAAGCCACCCTTGCATGTGAGGCCTTGCCACTCTGGATGAAACATGGCCTCCTATGGAAATGGGAAGCCCCCCCCGCCATGTGCATTTAGGAAGCAACTAAGGCTAAATGTGGTCGTAACAACATGTCCCAATCCAGGCTGGACAAGCACCCCATTCCCCAAGAAAGGCCATGGGGCAGCCACTAGGAAGCAGCTGGGGGAGTGAGGCCTGCTGGAGCAGGATCTGGAGATCCCAGCTCTAGAGATAAATGTTGTGCCATAGGGTTCAGGCCACCTGGCCCCCCGCTCAGACACGGCAGCCTGAGGGGACTGAGGTGCTGTGTGGCCATGTCATGGAGAGGGTAGGAGCCATCTGTGTCTCCTGTGGTCTTACTTGTCCCATTCACTGACTTGATCAGGACAGTTGGGGGATGAGAAAAATGACTACTGATTTGGGGCAGAAATAGGAAACAGAAGAGCAGTGCTCAGGAGAAAGGGCTGCCTTGCAGGAAGAAACTCAGAGACACGTCCTGCACATGACATGGACTCTGGCGGAAGGGCAGCTGTGGCACAGCCACTGCAGCTGCCTTCTATCTTCTTTGATCCAGGCAGTGCCTCTAGACTGTGAGCCAGCCGCTCGCTTGTGCTGGTCTCAGGAGGTTAGGGCCTGGTGCGAGGCTTGGTGCCACACCTGCTGCTGTGGTCAGCAAGTCTCTTTGAGCCACAGGCCACCCCCACCGCCTAGCCTCGGAACCATGCCCTGGACTCCTGCTGCAGTCAGAGATGATCGTGTGGGCACTGGCAGGTGGCTCCTGGTTCCAGGATACATGGCCTGGGAGGTGGTGGCCTAGAGCTGGTGGCTGACAGGTCTTTGGACAGATGGACCTCTGCTCACTTAGGATTCCACCATCTCACTGACGCGTGCTGAGGAAGCCAGAGGACACCAGAGCAAGAGAGGAAACTCCCTCCCTCATGCCGTGTCCTCTGCAGAGCTCGGTGGGTGCTCAAGATGCCCCAGGCTGGGGCTGGGCCCTCAGTGCCCCTCAAAAACAAAAAAGGAAAAGCAGAAAAGCCACAGAACTGCAAAGCCACATCTAGTTTATTCTGGCTGGAGCCAGGCAGATGGGAAATGCAAAGTTCTGGGAGGAACATCGAGCACTAACGCACATGTGCTCTGTAGCTGACTCGGTACAATGTGTGCTAGGTGGACGGTGCCCAGGTCCCCCTCCCTAGGCCCAGCGAGTGAAGGACAAGGGCAGAGGTACATACGTGGGCTGGAGAGGGAGGGTCAGCACCAGACTCCCACTTTAGCTCGGAGGAGACTGGGGTGAAATCCTTGAAGGCAGCACCACAGAGGCCAATGTCTTCTGATCTTCAAGCAGGGTTCTAATCTTCTTCAGTTGCATTTGAATTAATAGTTAGATAAATACTTTTTTTTTTAGAATTGTATTTATTTATTTATTTATTTATTTATTTACTTTGTTTCAGAACTTTTGTTTGTTTGTGTTTATTTATTTATTTTTATGGCCGGCTCAGCCTGCCCTGATGGCAGGGCTGGTGCAGCATGTGGTGCCAGCGATTGAACTGTGGTCCCTGCAGCCGCCTAAGCTTTCCTAAGCAGGCGCTTTAGACCACTGAGCCATCCTGCCAGGCCTAGATAAATACTTTTATTTATTTTTTATTTTATTTTTTTTGTCTTTTTGAGATGGGGTCTCGCTATGCAGTTGAGGCTGGTCTTGAGCTCACCTTTGTAGCACAGGCTGGTCTTGAACTCACACCAATCCTCCTGCCTCAGCCTCCCGAGTGCTGGGATTACAGGTGTGAACCACCACGCCGGGCTTAGATAAATACTTTTAAAAGACCAAACAAGACATCATATTTATGAGTCTCTCCCTGCTTGGAGTTCAGTAACTATTCCCAGGGCAGCAATGAGACCTACAGCTTTGCCCAGGAAAAGGGGGCAGGAGCTGGGGGGCAGGGCACTTGCCCTCCCAGCTCCTGCTCCTTGAGCACGCCCACCCCACAGGAAGTGCCTGGACTTGTACGTGTGGCTCGACCTGTGCATCCTTTACTCCACGACTGCCATACTACAGGGTTTTCCCTAACACGCTGCCCAGGTACTCAGTCCAGGACATTTTCCCAGGCTGTTGGGGTTGTGGCAGCCTGACTCTTCAGCCACTCTGACAAGTTTGCAGGGTCACTCGCTGGCCAGGTCAGAGACCCTGACTCAAATGTTCATCCTGGGCCCGCCCCAGTAGCAGTGCCATTGCGATGCCCGTGGTGTCCAGCTCTGCATTCTCCTGGGTGTCATGTCCTTGCTTTGAAATGAGCAGATGGGACTTGCGCCTGCCGGTAATTAAGGTTAATGCGCACGCTCCAGCTGGAGGGTGGCCAGCGCCTCTGTCTCCAGTCTGTGCTCCTGGCCTGCACCCAAGCCAGAAGGGATGCTGGTGCTCTTCCCCTGGCACTGGCAGCCAGGCGCTACAGCCTGGCCCTCACCCAGATGTGGTCATCAGGCCAGCTTGCCGAGACCCCTGCGGTGTCCTGGGCCCCGACCTGCACTGGAGTTGGCACTGCTCAGCATCCCTGAGTCAGCATGTGGTGACTGCTGTGCATTCCCTCTGCAGGGTGGGGGCCTGGCAGGAGTCGGAAACCTGGGTGACACACCTGCGTCTGCACACTGCCTCTCCCCATGGCTATGTGACATGGAGGGAGAAGTGAGACATTTGCTTTCAAAGTCCAGTCCAAGGCAAAACGGGGTGGCATGTAGGCAAGCCAGCATGCAGCCGCTCTGAGCTGGATGCCAGTGGCTGAGTCCTCTGAGTTGTGCTGCCTCCTGCACTGTATCCTCCCACGGAGGCTGCGGACAAGCAGATGCCAGCCAGGGGCGGCAGCAGCAGTGTACCCCACACAGTTGCGGGCAGTGGGCAGCACCATCTTAAGGGAGAGCCTGCAGCTGCAGAGACAGATTGACATCAGCGAGTGGGCAAGGGAGCAGTTTGTGGCTTGGCCACGCCTGGCATCATAGCACGTGTGAAAGCCAACATGGTTATGACAGTGGAACCAGCTCTGCAGAAGCCACAAACCTATGTGCTTTGCTCATGCCTAAATATTGCAAGCTATGGCTGGGTGTGGTGGTGCACGCCTGTAATCCCAGAACTCAGGAGGCTGATGCAGGAGGATCACTGAGAGTTCAAGGCCAGCCTGGGCTGCACAGTGAGCTCAAGGCCAGCCTGAACTGAGCAGCAAGACCTTATGTCAAAAAGGTAAACATAAATAAAATAATAAAAAAACTGCAATTTAATGTCTAGACACAAAGTGTGTGGGCTCTTGGGGTCAGGACAGGAAGTGATTATAAGTGGCTAGGAGGAGTCTCAGAGTATCCAGTAGGCCTGTAGGGTCTACCAAGGCGGTCACCATGCAATCACGATAGATCCTGATCAAGGGCCAGAGTTTGGAACCCACCTGCAGGCTTGCTGGGGTCTTCTGACAGTCGTCCTGGTCATTCCTGCTGTGGGCATCTGCAGCTGCTGAGGAACCTGTGCTCACTGTGTCCTTCCACCCGTGGGGCTTTCCTTAGGGGCAGCATAAGGTGTGAGACACACTAGCAGGAAGCCCTGCTTTGGTTCCACCTGCAGGGTCACAGTGCCCTGTGAGGGAACTGAAGAGTGGGACCCTCTGGAGCCCCTGGTGCCTTGGAATGGATGTGCCTGACCCACTGGTCTGATGATTAAGGGAGGTCCAGGGGAGCTCCGGTGCGGTTGTCTTTTCTAAATAGATCAGCGAGCTGAGAGTCTCCTGCAAGCCCTGGGGGCTTAGAGCAGAGTCACCTGGGACTGCTTGGCCTTCCACAGGCCCACGCTAAGTGCCGAAGCTCTCGGCTTTCCTTGTGACACTCACAAAGGCCTGCACGAAAGGCACCTCATGCCCCATTCACGTTCACGCATAAATGCCTGCCTGTGGGTGATCTCACATTCTAAAGTGCCACCCTGTACCCATCTCTGTCACCTCTAGTTGGTACTGAATCCAGACCATGTGACAACATCAGATGAGCTGCTTCTGTGTTCAACTGCCAGGCTCCAACGTGTTCTATTCATGAAGGGTATGGACTGTGTTGACCAACTTGTGAGGCCCAAGCACTGTGGGCTGTGCATGCAGTTACGTGGTGGTGACATCATGATGAAGATTGATCCCCTACAAAAGATGGATCCACATTTGGATCCATCAGTGGCACACCTTAGGGCAGGGCCAGCACAGCATGCTGTGCCAGGGATTGAACCCAGGCCCTTGTGGTTGCCTAAGCAAGTGCTTAGTCTGCTGAGCCATCTTGCTGAGCCAATGGACAGTACTTTTTCTTACTGTTTGTTATACAGGAAAATAATTTGTCTTTTAAGTAGAATGCTCTGTCTATTTCCCTCTAAATCACATTACTTATACTTTTGGGCCCCAACTTACGCAGTCATAAGTGAAATTTTAAAAAAATAATTTAAAATAAATGTGCAGAAAACACATAGTCCATTACAATTTGGTCTCTTTGACTGTTTTGTATTTAGTAGGATAATACATGAATTCATGTAGAATTCACTTCAGGGGCAGAGTTCTTCAGACTATATTTATTAAAATTAGTGAAAAGACCAGAGCCCAATCTGAGAGGCCCCCAAGGCCCAGGGCATCTGCAGTAGGAAATGCACAGCAGTGCAGGGCAGGTGCTGGCTGAAGGCAGGAGCCCCAGGAGGAGGAGCCACTGCTTGAAAAGACAGAACTAGCACAGTCATCACACACAGCACTGGGGCTTACAGCATTTGTTATATTAACTTTGTAGTTTTCTGGGTCTTAAACTTCTCTAACGGTAAAGCAATCAAAGCAGCAACAGGTCTTGGTGTAGAGAAAATAGCCCCAGCCACCAGCCTGAAACACACATGTGCCCTCGTAAGGGTGTGGCTCCTTTCACTTTATACATGTGACTGGTCACATTGTGTGTCACCCTCAGCTTACTCTTTTCACTTCAAGAGCTTCAGGTCCAAGTGTTTCTCTCCACTTGCCCTGGAGGATTCTGTGACACAGAAGGACCATGTCTATTCAGTTGTCCCACTATTGACACTAATTAATCCTGTCCCCAGCTTTGCACTGCTACCAGTCTGACAGTGAACGTTGTTCAGAAGCCCAGAGGAATCCATTTGGGTGTCCACTGATGAATGAAGCAAATATGGGGTATACGCGATAAAAAGGAGAGAAATCCTGTTTCTCATGCTAGTAGGGATGAGCCAGAAGGACATGTAAAAAACACAACAGGGCCAGCCAGATAGCTCAGTGGATTAAAGTGCCTGCAAGCAGGCATAGGGACCTGGGGTTTGATACCTGGGCCTGCCTTGCTGGCCCTGCCCCCGGGGTGCGCTAAGCCAGCAACTGAGACTGGGCATGGTGGCACACACCTGTAATCCCAGCTCTTGGGAGGCTATGAACAGGTGGATCACTATGAGTCCATTCTAGTAGTGAGACTGAACATCCTGTAGACCCTTCCCTAAAACATAAATAAGCAAATAAATAAATATAAATAGAAAAGTCAAGCAGGGACAACTTGCTAGGCCCCCTGCCTGTCCCTGTCTTGGATAGGAGCTTTCTTTCCCCTCAATAACTACATTCTGCTCACAGAAAAAAAAAAAAAAAAAAAAAAAAAAAAAAAAAAAAAAAAAAAAAAAAAAAAAAAAAAAAAAAAAAAAAAAAAGCCAAAAGCAATCCAGGTATGAAGGGGCATACCTGTAATCCCAGAACTCTGGAAGGCTAAGGCAGGAAAATCAAAAGTTCAAACCTACCCTGTGAAATTTAGGAACTTAGTAAGACTTCAACTCAGAGTAAAATGTAAACAATAAATAAATAAAGGGCTCAGGTATAGCTCAACATAAAGGTTCTAGGTTCAATCCCCATTATGATGGGGAAAAATAAAGTGGTAGGCAAATAAATCTGACTGAATGAAAGACAGCAAGATACTAACAACTGTCAGTTTTGGTGGTGGATATATGTATGTTTGCCATCTGTACCATTCTTTTAGCTTTTCTGTGTGCAGGACACTATTTAAATAAAATGTGAAAAAAGAAAACTTCCAGAAAACATTTTCCCCCAATTGGCAAAAATAAAAAACCCAGATAACTGTTTTGAAGACTGCAGCCCCCTCAACCTTTGCCATGGCCAAGAAGCTCATTGGGTGGGCACTACGTCTAAGAACACCAGCGAGCAGTTGAAGGGTATTGCCCTTAGGCATGGTGATGCCACCCAAATGGATGGCTCCTGTTGAGCCATTCTTCTGTCCATGAAGCTGACATGCAAGGGCCGGTGCTGAGTGACCCTGCTGCCACATGGCTCAGGGACCTTCCACACTGCTGACCAAATGCTTGCCGCCCACAGCTAAGGGAGGGAAGGTCTGTTCCAGCTCGGTCTTAGAGGTTTTAGTCCATTGCTGGCTGGCTCCAAGGCAGCCCTGGCAAAGGGGTGAGTCCATGGCAAGGTAGGCTCTGTCCCTTCATACTGCACCCAAGCCACGCAGCACAAGCCTACTGACTGGTACCACCACACCCCGGGGGGCGACCCGGGTGCTAAGCTGGTCGATGGGCTGATGTGCCGCTGCACACCCATAGTCCCAGCAGCACAACTCCAGATAAGCTAGCTTCCAACAGCCCTGCCTGTGCATACCAGGCTTTGGGGGACATCTGGATACCCAGCATATGGGGCCCGGGGTGTCAAATTCACATAGATGGGAAGCAGAATGGTGGTGCCGCAGGAACCAGTAGATTAATCGTTGCAGTGTGCCGGTGCAAAGTCCAGGAGGTGGATGGTGGCCAGCATGTAGTTTGCTACAGTGTCTTTATATTTTAAGAGGACAGAAAAGCCAGTGTGGTGACAGAGCCCTGCCTCCCCACCTGGGCAGAGGTAACAGATCCTTCTGTTCCAGGCCTGCTGGCCCTGCACCCTGGGAAGGCCATGCCATCTGTCCATCAGCTCCTGGCTGTGATGTTGGGCCTCATTCCTTAGCTGCTAGAGCTGCCCAAGCTGGGGTCCTTGTGAAGTGGTGACTACTCTGGCTGCAGGTCAGTGTCCCTGGGAGTGTGTGAGGACAGTGTGGTCTGTGGGCGCAGTATGGCAGGCCAGCTGGCCCAGGGTCTATGCAGGGGCTCTCTCAAAGCCTGGGGTGGGGCCCCTCATTTTGCCTTCCACCAGAGACCTAGGGCTTGGGATTTGGGTTGACCCTGGCCCTGCTCCAGGACTCAGTTTCCACATCTGTGGATGCCAGGCCGTGGTGAGGTGCCATGGTAAACTGGGTGTGACACTCGGCCTAGGACAGACTCCTCGAGGATGGGTGGGCACTCGCCCCCATACCCACTATCCCTAGGGACCCTGGCTGGGCTGGACCATGGCAGGCAGCACAGATTACACAGCCCCTTGGCTGGGGAGGGTAAGTCACTGAGAACCCCAGAATGAATGAAAGCTGGCATGATGATGGGGAGTGGGGCTGCATGAACCCCACCAGATTGCCCAGCAGTAAGGCTGGGAGGGGTGGTGCTGCAGCCCTTCCTCCCCAACCATCCTGGACAGGGTCCCCTTCAGCCTGCCTGCATGCTGGGCTCAGCGCTCAGATCTCCCACACACAACACAGCCCCCTCCACATGGCGACGGCCCAGCCCAGCTCCTGGGGTTTCATCATGCCCACCCCCCAGCCCTGCTTCCTGCATGGTGACCTGAGCGGAAGCTGTCACTCAGGGAGGGGACGAGTGGCTGACGCCTCTGGCCCTGCAGCTTGTGCTGGTGTGGAAGATGGTACCCGGCAAGCCAGAGTGTGAGCCAAAGGAGAAGCCCACGGCTGCGGCCCCACAATGGAGGAGCCCACGCCTGAACCCGCCTACGTCGATGTGGACAAGGGCCTGACGCTCGCCTGCTTTGTCTTCCTGTGCCTCTTCCTGATCGCAATGATCATCCGCTGCGCCAAGGTCATCGTGGACCCCTACAGTGCCATCCCCACGTCCACCTGGGAGGAGCAGCACCTGGACGACTGAGGGTGCCACAGACAGTGATGGCACGGGCTTGCCTTGGCCCGGCCGGCTGTCACACACAGGGTGCCCTGGTGCTGGGGTGCGGCCTGGCACACGGGCTCAGACCCCAGACTTGGCCGGCACCCCTGGGACCCTGGCAGGTGGCCCTGTGCCCGCCCCTATGTGCCTCGGGGAGCCAAGTCCAGAAACTCTGTCCTTAGAATGCAACATAGCACACCGCATCCCACAACCCCCCACCCCAGGCCGCCCCGCCCCCCGGGGACAGTGGAACGGGGAGAACAGGGCCAGGGTGCCCCCTGAAAACTTAAGAAGAGGCACACAGGCTTCTCTGAAGCAGTATTTTTTAAAACCAAGACATATAGAGGGTTATAGTTTTCCTGTAATAAGCGAAATGTGCATTTTAGAAGCTTGGGAATGTGCAGATAAATGGGAGGAAAATAGCTTGTATAATCCCTCCTCCCAGAATCCTCCAGTTTTGGTTTATTTCTTCCAGCCTTTTGACACCTATTTTTAGCCCACTTTACGTGGTGTGCGTGGCGCTCAGACACTCAGGCATTGTGCTCCTGGGACCTCCCCAAGTATCCATCTTCTTCTCACACAAAATCACTGCACCCCAAAACCCTGGAGGTGCAAGGCTTGCAGTGAGGCCTGCGCTTCCTAAACCCCAGACACTCATGGTAGGGGACCCCGAAGCCGGCCTAGCTCCAGTGGCTTTGTCTCCGCACTGCAGTGTGGGTAGGGGGAGCCTCGGTGCATTTTTGTTTTGGGGCAGGGAGCATTTTCCTCATATGGCTGGAAGTACAGGAGCAGGAGTGCTCTTACTGACCAGGGAGGGCTGGGGTTAAGTATTCCTCTACCCCTGACTCCACAGCAGCTCTGGGCCAGCACCAGAGGCCTGCACCCACACCCCAACTCAGCCTTCTTGTGTGACCCAGGTAGCCTGTTAGCTTCCTGTGATGAAGGGAGAAGCATCTGCCTCACAGGGCAGATGAGAGATGAGATGACAGCATCACGAGCAGGGCTCTGCCTCCCAGTCTTGGGGTCCCTGCTCCCTGTGGTCAGAGGGTACTCACAGCAGCCTCCGGCACTTGCCCCCGAGGGACACGGTGTTCAGACTCACATCACTGCATTGCTTTCACGCCCAGTGTCAGAGCCTGCCCTCCAGCGCATCTTCCCAAGGCCTAGCCTACGTCCCATGTGGAGAAATAGGGGCTTCAGCCTTCTCTGTCACCTGCACTCCTGCCAGTGTCCTGAGCTCCCCTCCCCCCAGGCCAAGGGAATGGGTTTCCAAAGCGCTGTCCCCTCTGGGTGACCCCTGAGAACAGATGAGCCAGCTCCTGGGTGTCCCCCTCACAGTGTGTACACAAAGAGCCAGCGATGGAGGCAGTGGCCATGACACTGGGAGGTGGGCGGGCCTGAAGCCCAGCCTGGCAGCTGTTCTCAGAACTGACTTCAGACATACTGGGCTCTTCCTTGGGAAGCCAGGGGTGCAGGCCATGTGTGGTCCCAGCCACCTTCTGGCCAGCTGTGCTGCTCTGTGGAGCCATGGATTGAGAGCAGGGTGCCCCAGGTGGAGCCACCCTCTGTGACCCTGGGAACTTGTAGAACTCAGAATCCTGCCTGGCCCTGCCTATGTGGCTGGGTCTCTGATCTCAGGCACACTCACAGTGGGCTGGCTCCCTTGGTCCCTGCTTCCAGATGCCTAGTGCCAAAGAGCACAGAGTCCACCACGTCCCTGGGGTGACTACACTCCTTGGTCTCACCATCAAGGGCCCATCCTACCTGTGACAACAGCTACCTGTCCCTTGGGGCTGTCATGGAGAGCACATACTGAGTCCCTGGTGCGATTCCCATGCCAGCTGCTCGGCCCTGCCACAGCCCAGGGTGGCCAGCTAATTGTTGCCCAACTCCTGGCCTACACCCTATGCCCCAACAGTCACCAGCTAAGACCCCTCCCTGCAGGGCTGCCCCTGGCTCCTGGACTGGGGGGAAAGCGGGCTGAAGAGCATTTAATGGGAGCATGTCACAGAGGATGACCAAGGTTAAAGGCAGCAGCAGTCGAGGAGGCAGTCACGTGTGACTGGGAAGACAGCCCTCCTTAGAGGGCAGTCACAGTGTGAAGCTGTCACCATGGGCAGAGCAGCTGGGGCCAGGGGGAGCTCCTGGCAGAGGTCACAACCCCTTCCTGCTGGCCCATGGGGAGGGAGTAGGGGAGGCACCCCAGCCCCCTGCTTGGGCTGAGCAGCACCCAAACCAGCAGATGCTAAAGGGCAGGCTCGGCCAGCACACCCCTTACCATTTATAAATTGTGCTTAGATGTGTTGGGGGGTGGATACAGCCCCAAGCTGAGGGACCTGTGATGTTCCTTAGCCACCATATTGTCTGGGCAATGCTGTTGGTCCCATTCCCTAAAACTCAAGTCACAGGGTGGCTGTGTGAGGTGACAGGGGCCACCAGGCCAGCCATGCCCTCTGCCTGGGCCGACCTATGCCCACAGCATCCAAACCAGTAGATGCTAAAGGGCAGGCTGGGCAGTGAGTGGCAAGACCTCAACCTGCCCTCGCAGAGGGTCCGAGTTCTCGATGCTCTGTATGGAGCAGCCATAGTCTCCCTACTCTCAAAGGCCACAAAGTGGACTCGCAGGCCTCTATGGAAGCATGCGAGACCCTGGAGAGTCAGGTGTGTGGGCAGCAGAACCCATGCTGTGCTCCAGGGACAGCTCAGCAGCTCAGGGAGCTGCAGAAGAATCCAAGCTGTGCTCCCACCCTGGACTTGGAGAAGGGAACATGGGTTGTCGGGGTACCAGGGACTCCAGCAGCCCCCTTGGCCCAGGTTTCATCCTTGCTCCACCATGGTGTAGCAACAGCCCTGCCACCCCCTGGGCACTGATAAGTCCCCTGGAGCAGATGAGTCCCCCTCACTAGCCAACGTAAGGACCCCAGGCGGCCCAGGGCCACCTCAGCTTCTGACCTAACAGGAAACATTTCTTCTTGTTCCTGTTGTTTTGAGAATGGGAACCAGTGTTCTGAGTGGGCTGTGGAGTATGACAGCCAGGCAGGGAGAGTAGACACCTGTGTGGGCTCCTGCAGATGGCAAACACAGCCTGCATCAGAGGTGCAGGGACAGGGCCTTGTGGCTGCTGGCAGAAGTGCCAATCAGTGCAGCCACTGTGGAGAGCACTGTGGGAACCCCAAGTACAGCTCGAATCCAGCCTGGGTGTGAGCCCAAAGGAAGCGGCCTCAGCATTTGGGGAGACATCTGCACCCCTGGAGATGGTCGCCTGGCTGCCTGCTGACAGGTGAAGGGACTGGGGGGCGCCATGCCAAATCAGGCAGATAGAAAGACAAGGGCCACGCAAGCTGATGCGGATGTGGCACCCGAAACAGTTCTCATAAACACCAAGCATCGGGGCCTGGCGGGATGGCTCAGTGGTTTAAAGCGCCTGCTTGGGAAAGCTTGGGCGGCTTCAGGGACCGCAGTTCGATCCCCGGCACCACATGCTGCGCCAGCCCTGCCCTTGGGGCGGGCTGAGCCAGCCATAAGAATGAGTGAATAAACAAATAAAGGTTCTGAAACAAGAAAATAAATAAATAAATAAAAAAAATAAATAAATAAACACCAAGCATGAAGCAGTGGTGGCAGCGGGGGAAGTGGCCCAGAGGTGATGCTAGTAGATGGGAGATGGGGGCTCCAGGTGTTGGGGCTCCCCTGCAGCCCTGCATGGCTGCCCTACAATCAGGAGAAGGTTTTGAATGTTTTTACCTCTAAGGAGATTTGATGCCTGAGACAGCAGTTTCCCCAGATTTAAACATTGTACAATTTGAACAATAGGGGGTACAGCACATGGTACCCCCTAAATATGACATTAAAAAATAAACTAAAATAAATGACATGAGGTCAACAGTGCCCCCTGCAGGTCAGAACCGGAACTGCCTTCCTAGGCCCTGAAGTAGCCACTGAGGACTGAGAACTGGTGTGATCCAGGTCCAGGACACCCACAGGTTGGCTGAGGGGGGGGGGGGGGCTTGGCCTGTGATTCCCACATTCCTGCGTGGAAATCTTGTCCTCATGCAGGGTAGGAACGAGGCAGCTGGGCCTTGGGCCACTGTGAAGGGCACACCCCTCACCCACTACCAGCTGCTCACGGGCAACAGGAGACCCTCCAGGAGGGCTTCGTCCACCTCAAGCTCTGCACCTCCACATCCCCAGCCAGAAAAACTGTGACAGGGCGTGTGACCTTTGCTCTGACACCACACCAGGGCCTGGAGCTGCAAGGGCACCACGCGGTGGATGGGACATGTCCTCCCTGCCACGGGACCAAGGAGGGCCACTAACCTGCCACCAAGTGCTGCCCATCCCTGCCGCTCACCCCTGGAGACACAGCCATATATCCCGGCAGGCTGGAGACCCGGCAGCAGAGGGGACGCTGCCCTCTGTGGGGAAGGCCGAGCTTGTAGGCTGGGTGCTCTGCACCATGACAGGGATGGGCATGCATCAGGACATTGTCTTCTGAGGAAGATGTGTGGGCTCTGTCCAGTGCAGTGGCTGGGTGCAGCAGAAGGGATTCTCTAGCAGTCTTCTCAAACAGCATGCAGTGCTATTCCAGCAACTGCTGGACCCAGCCCAGAATTTTAAATGCAGATTACTTCTTTGTTCTCTTTCTGCTGGCCTGGAATGTAGACGCACTGGCTGGGGTTCAAGCAGCTATCTTTTACTAGGAGGTGACCCTGAGGCTAAAAAACCCATGCTGAGGACAGCAGAGTCCAGGAAATACCCCAGTAGCCCACAGAGTTGCCTTACAACCAGGCCCAGACTGCTGCTGGCCAAGAGAAAGGAGAGGCGTGCGCTCCTCTGGGCTTTCATTTGCTGGCCCCTCTGCTTTGGGGCCTGTCCAGACTGTCCCTCTCCTCAGTGCTCTGCTCATTCAAAGCCCTTCTCACTGCTCAGCTCTCCCTCCTTGCACCCCATGAAGGGGGGGCTCCTGCACCCTCGCCCTCTCACTGGGCTGCCTGGCCTATGCCTGGGCGACAGGTGAGCCTGACCGGAGGGCACAGCAAGGCGGTGCCCAGGCCAAGATACCTGTATGAGGTCAGACATCGGGTAGAAGCATCTGTGGAAGAGGACGTCACCCAAACTGGATTCAGCACCTGAACCCATCGGCTCTGGTTGGGGAAGTAGGTGGGCCTGGTCTAGTCGGGGAGCCTCAAGGGAGTCTCCTTGGGGAAGATTGCCCCGGCAGATTGCCCAGCTTATGTGCACCCCTCCGGGATCTCAGGGCTGGCAGGCTCCCTAGGGACACAAGACCCACTGGGCTCTGGAATCACTGGAGCCAATCTGTTAAAATAGATATGCGCATGCGTACGCGCACTTGCTCGCAGGCACGCACGCACGCACGCACGCAAGCAGGCACTTGGGCTGGGGCTAAGGAACTAGCGCGGCCACCTAGCGGGCCCAGAGCCTTACTGGGCTGCAGTACACAGCCTCAGAGCGTGGGACAGTGCAGTGGCTTTATTCACCCCCAACAGAACAGTAGCAGGGGGCCCGACCCCACAGGCCCTGAGGCTGGCCCTCAGGCTGGCAGCACCTTCCCGGTGCACAGACCGAAGCCTATGCGGTAGCCATTGCCCTGGCAGTGCCCTGGAACAGAGGAGGACAGGGTCAGCCACGCCACCACAGGACGGTCTCCTGCTACAAGGGACCCTCTGGCAGGGTGTGTGGGACCCATGAGCACCCCCTCAGTCGGGCCCGACATCTGTCTGTCCAGCAGCCACCTCCTGGGCCTGTGACCTGGGGTCCTCAGACCTGTGCCCACTGCACTAGTGAGCAAGAAAGTCCAAGGCGCTGGGGACAGCAGGGACCAGGAGAGAAGCCAGTCAGGAAGACACAGCTGTGACTGCGAGGGCCTCAACACAGAACGCGGCCGTGTTGAAAGCTTAGACACGACCCCATGGCAGGTAGCACTGTTTCAGGTCAGCAGAGGGGAGCTGGTTCCCTCCTCTCCTGCTTGCAGAACCTGCAGGGCGTACCCTCAGCCGCAGCAGGCAGGCAGGGCCTTCAGCCCTGGGCCTGGATGACCAAGCCAGTACTGCCCCCGCCACTGGAGGGCTCCTGGCTCGCAGAGTTCTTGAGAGCACCATTCCCCTCAGCTGGGGTTGGCTTCCAGCCAGCAGTGACATGTGGAGGGCTACAGGTCCCCAGGTCCAGGGATACCCTCTTCCCAGGTTGGGTCCAGAGCCAGGTGCAGGGCTGGCTCTGCCCAGAAGAGCAGGAGGAGCATACTGCTGGTCATTCCCTCTGGGGACCTCACAAGATGTCCCCAGGGGCCCAGCTATGACACATCGGGTGGAGATCACCAGGGTGGCCATGGGCGAGGATAGGACAAGCTGTGGTGCCCATACCTGTGATGATGACCTCATCTCTGTCCAGCAGAAACGTCCTGGTTTGTCCTTGTCCCAGCTCTACGGGCTTTGTCCCCTTCCAGGACAGCTCTAGGAGGCAGCCAAAGCTTTCTGGCTCCTTTGTGACACAGAAGGAAAATGGTCACTTGTGTGACACCAAGGGAGGGTATGCCCAGGTGGATGGCACCCAGGGAGGCTTGGGAAAGGGTGGGGACCGGTGCCCAGAGCTGGGACTCTGCCCCTTCCTCCCTCCACAAGGGCCTGATGTCCAGGGAGCCCCGAGTTTCCCAACATGGTGTGGCCAGGACCCAGCCAGGACAGACCAGCACACACCCCTCATGGTGTCACCTCTGAAAGCACTATGCCCAAGCAAGGCTCACAGGGTACAGGGGTGCTGGCAAGGGCTGCATCAGAGAGGCTGCCCATCCTGGAGTGCAGTGACCTGGTGATGGCCCAGACATCACAGGTGCCTCCAGGGCCTGGCCCCTAGGCCTCTGTGGAGGTGGAGCCCAGGCTCTCTGCAGTGACAACCCTCCCCCACAGCCTGCACTCACCGGCCCGCTGATGGTTCCAGAAGCCAGGAGGTCACCTGGCCGGAGGTTGCAGCCATTGACAGTGTGGTGGGCGAGCTGCTGCAGCATGGTCCAGTACATGTGCTGGAAAGGCACAGGGGGACATAATGCATGGGCCCACTCCCTGTCCTTTCCCCATCCATCTTCTCCCCAGCAGCCTCTGGGGTCCCCCAGGAGTTCTGCGTGGCCCCTGCAGAGCTGCCCAAGGCCTCCCCTCCATGCTCCTGCTCCAGTCTGGACTCAGCTCCTCTGCCTCAGACATAGTTGCAGCAGTGTTGACACTCACCTTGAAGTTGGACCTGCAGATGGTGGCCGGCTGGCTCATCCCTTCTCCTGCAGGTGAGAGAGGTCACAGTGAAGACCCAGCTCCCGAGCGAGGGAGACGATGGAAGGGAATGCTTGTCGCCTCAGCTTCTGGTCATCCCTATGACTCCAGTTTATGAAGTAGCAGGTGCATATACCGGAGCTGGAGTCCTGACCCTACAGGAGGCTGAGGCCACCACTGTGCCACTGCCCAGATGGCCTTCAGGGCTGTCCCTATCATTGGGCCTGCTGACCTGTCCCCAACTCCCAGGGCTGGTGCAATCTAGCTCAGCAGCTGTGTGTGGCCCTGAGAGGACTGAGCCAGAGCCCTGGGGACAGCCCAGGCTGTCAGACACCTGACAAGATTTGCTGTGCACCCAGATTGGCTTGGAAGGAAGATGAGCACTGACCAGCAAACCCTGGATGGGGGGCTGAGAGAGGGGCAGGGGCATCTGGGCCTGGAGGGGCTCCTTCAGCACAGGAAGCCCCTTGGGGAGTCACACATCTGCAGGGCTCCTCCCCAAAGTCCAGGAGCCCACAGGCACATCCCATAAGCAATATGTGTTGCCCGCTTCCTACCTTTCAGGGCCACAGACAGGTTGATGTCAAACGTGTAGGGCTGGTCGTGGCAGAGATACGGCAGAGGCCTGGGGTCCTAGGGTCAGAGCACAGCAAAGCAAAGCAGCTTGCTAGGGACCCCTGGCAGCTAGATACTGCTGGAGAGGGGTCTTAAGCACCAAGTCAAAGATCACACAAAGGTGTCCCAGAAGCCAGTGGAGGGGGGTGGGGGGACCCAGGAGGCCAGGACTGGGAGCACAGCCTGGGCAGAGGAGGGGTGAGGTGCAGCCCCAGGAAGAGCCATTCACAGCCCTTGCTGGCATGGGGCCACCGTGAGGGAGTGCAGTGGCCAGCAACTGCATTGCAGGCAGAAGCACAGCTTTCCCCAGTATAACCTCTGAGTCAGTAGGGGACACAGATCTAGTTTGGTGGTCTGAACAGCTGTATGTGTTTCTCATAGTAAACAGAGGGGCCGTGAAGCAGGAGGGTCTGTGGGGAGACTAGTGTCCATCACTAAGGAGTCCTTAGCAGGCCGGGATGGCATCAGGGAGAGGCAGCCCCACACTTGTCAGAGTGCAGCAGCCCTGCTGGGACTTGGACTTGGGGAGAGTGGGCAGGAGCCTCAGGAGACACTGCCTTTGGGCTGCCTATGCCACTGAGAACACTGAAGTTCCAGCGTCATTGGCTGGGGCTGAGGAGTGTGAAGTCCCAGCACCAAAGTCCCAGCTTGGGAAGGTGGAGCCCAGTAGGACTAGGACAGCAGGAGGAGGTGGCAGGAAGCTGGCCTCCTTACCCTGGAGCTAGGCTCAGCACCCACTGCCCTGCAGTTGTGGGGATGTGGCCTGCAGCAGCCTGAACAGTGGGCTCAGGCGGGGCCTCTGCTGCCTGCTGCACCCTAAAGGCACCACGTGGCCCAGGCCTCTGCACGGGACCCCAGGGTGACCACGTAGGAGAGCACCTCCACCAGGGCTGCCCGAGGTCACTGTGACCAGGACCCCAGGTTCATACAGCAGTAGGGGGCAGCAGGCATGCTTACCTGCTTGGGGTTGGGCACAGTGAAGGGTGCGAGGGCATCCATGGGCACCACCCATGGGGAGATGGTGGTGGCGAAGCTCTTCCCGAGGAACGGCCCCAGGGGCACGTACTCCCACTGCTGAATGTCACGGGCTGGGGAGAGGGCAGGTGGGCTCAGCCCTGGCCCCAGGCAGGGGCAGTGGAGTGGAGGATGGCCGTGAGGGGGAGGCCTCTCCCACACAAGGCAGAGGTATGAACCATCAAGTCTTAGCTCAGCGTGGGGGACCTCAGTGCCTGGTCTGGGTTTGGAAAGGGGACTGAACACTGCAAGCAGCTCGCAGGGCTCACTAAGCCCTGGTGAGATAGGCTCCCTTTTAACCCAGAGAGAATGGGGGTGGGGAGCTCACAGCAGGGCAGATGCTGTCCTCAGGACACAGAGCCAGGGTTTGAGGCTCCATGCTTACCACTCCAGTCGTTCATGAGCACCATTCCAAAGATGTGTTCGTGGGCCTTGGAAATGGGGATGGGCTCTCCCAGCTGGTTCCCAGGGCCTACAAAGAAAGCCTGGGTGGAGAGTATCAGAGCTGGGGACTGAGATGGACAGACAGACAGACAGACAGACACATACACACGCACGCATGCATGCATCTGGAGGACGTCCTGACGGCAACTGTCAAGGTTTCAGGCCAGGCAGGGGCACCACGGCCTGCTGCCTTGTGCCTGCTGCAGACAGTCAGTACTGGGACAGTCTGTTGACCAACAGGACAATCAGATCTGCAAGGTAGGCTGCTGGGAAGGGCCACTCTGCAGCACACAAAATCAGAGCACAGCCACCATTTAAACTGCAAATTGCTACAAGAAGAAAAAAAGACTCTGGGGGACTGGCTCAGCATTCCAGCAGTGTTGGGCCAGCACTCCGCTGCTGCTACTGCTGCTGCTGCTGCACCTGCATGGCTCCTCTGCCTCCCCTTTCCCAGCTGCCTTCCCCACCCAGCAGGAAGGCCCTGCCTGGGTGACTCCCGCTGAGAGAGCCCTGCAGTCTGGGGGACCTGCCAGCAGCAAGTGGAAGTAGTGCCCACTTGTTTCCCTCCTCTGCTCCTCTGGCCCAGGTCCAAAGAAGTCCCCGGGCAGGTAGAGGCACTGAACCCCTGCAGCCCAGCTGAAGTCCCAGTACTGTAGCTGGCTGGGTGGCCCTCGGCTCCTCCCCTGCACCAGCATGTGAGATGGCCTGCGTCCTGCAGTCCCAAGTTGGGGTGCTCTCTCCTCTTTAAAAGTGCAGTCATGGGGCTGGGGAGACAGCTCAGCGGCGCAGCGCCTCCTTGATTCTCATGGAGCCCGGGCCTGGGCAGTGTCCTGGCTGCTCACAGGACCTGGGACCCAGGGCCACAGGAAGGGGACTCAGCTTTTAGCTACTTCTACAACTGCCCTAAATACAAAATTTTCTCCCCCCCCCCTTTAAAAAGGTACAGCCCCACTGTGGCAGCCCTGCCCCTGGTGTGTGCTGACATGGCAATTGAGACTGGGTGTGGTGGTGCACTCCTGTAATCACAGCTCTTAGGAAAATGTAAACAAGTGGATCACTACCAGTCCAATCTAGTAGTGAGATGGTGAACACCTGCCCCCCCCAAAAAAGTGCAGCCCCAAATGTACCTCAACTCTGGGTCACTTGGGCCAGGCCAGAGCTACTGAGATCCTCATGGTAGTAACCACTGGAACACTGAACTGGCAGGTGGGACCCACTGCCTGGGACATGCACCACGGAGCACCCAAAGCCTCTGGTCACCTCAGCCTGACAGGCTGAGTGCTAAGGACATCTAACCTTGCTTACCTGCTTCTGGTAACCCCAGCAGTGGGGGCAAGTGATGTAGCACAGGGAAGCCTGCTTTCATTAAGTTGCCCAGGCTGACCTGGAGCTGCAACTGCTCCTGCCTCAGATGCCATTACAAATCTGTCTGAAGACCCCTTGTTAGCTCCCTGCCACCAGCCCCAGAACTCCTGGCTGATGGGGCTGCTCCAAAAGGCACAGATCTGCCTCCCTGAGCCAGGGACCCAGGACACACCGGGCCTGTGCTCAGGACCACAAGAGACAGCAAAATCCCATGAAAACATGGCATGCAACATGTGACAACACATGTGTGCAGACCATGGGCAGAGAAGGTGGCTAGGCCAAGTGCATCACAGGATGTGGCTCTCACTGTCCGACCACTGAGGGAGGACCATGAAGGCGCCGTGAAAACGACTTCCAGGAACACAGATCAACAGTTGTATTCCCAGACAGAGAGTGCAGGACTGCACTCTGGTGGCCCGGAGGGACAAGTTCTACTGGGGGCAGGCCCACTTAAGCAGCAGAGGCTCGGGAGGCCTGGTCAGCGCCAAGGCTGGCTCACCATTTCCAGCTCCATGTCCAGGAGTTTGCACGGCCCGTACACGGGAGGCTTGGCTGGAACAAGATGGGAGAAAGGGGCTGTCGTGAGCATAGCTTCACATAGGGTGAAGGGGGTGGGCGTGGCCAGCCTAGAGTGAAGTGGGGGTAGGTGTGGGCAGCTGGGGCTCTGCTCACTCACAGGTATCAGGCCTCATCTGTCCCATGGGCCTGCGGATCGGGGTGCCGGACACCACAACAGAGGAGGCGCGGCCGTGGTAGCCCACGGGTAGGCTCAACCTGGGGAAGCAAGGTGGGCTGCAAGGCATCCAGGCTGCCCGGATAGGAAACTGCAGCTAAAACTCAGAAGCATGCGGGCTCTGAGGTCACCGGTGTGGGAAGGGGCCCAGAAATCCAAACGTAGGTTGCTGTGACCACAGAGCTCTGTGCTCCTCTGGGCCCCCACCCTCACCCATCACAAGGGGCCTGGAACGGATCCTGGTGGTGAGGGGGTGCAGGGAGAAACCCCCAAACACTGCGCACTGCACGACAGTTTCGACCATGTAGTCACCCACCCTGAGACCTCCATGCCACAGACAACAGGGGCCATGGGAGAGAAACGGGCCACAGCCTTGGAGAGAGGGGGATGTCAGACCCTTTGCTGAAAGGGTGGCTCCCAAAGGTATAGCCACACCCAGGCCCCTGAACATGTGGGATGGGTCTTAGCAGGTGAAACTGCTTTAGAGGTCTCGAGATGAGATCTAGGTGGGCCCTACAAGCCTTATAGCAGACAGAAGGGGACACAGCAGAAGAGAGGCAGCCCAGGGTGGACAGTCTCTGGAGACTTCAAGGAACCTGGCATTGCCCGTGCTGTGATTTTGGACTCTGGACACAGGGTAGGTGTGTGCTGTCATGGCCACCCTGTCATGTGTGGGCCTTTGTAGCGGCAGCCTGAGGTGACTAATACAGACCTGCACCTTACCTGGCCCATGAAAGGAGATTAAACATCCACATGTACAAAGAAGAGGCACTGCCGGAGTGAGGGAAAAGCCCAAATAATATTTATGAATTCTTGGGGTAGAAAAAGCCTTGCCAAACA
This sequence comes from Myocastor coypus, assembly GCA_004027025.1. NCBI lineage: Eukaryota > Metazoa > Chordata > Mammalia > Rodentia > Myocastoridae > Myocastor > Myocastor coypus. The sequence goes on from PVJA010010330.1 coordinate 34,581, forward strand.
AGACACTAAATAAATGCCACAAAGACAGTACATATGTGATTCACTCGGTAAAAGCACAAAACTTCCACATCCCAAGGGATGCAAAGTAGAAAGACAACACACAAGCCGACTGCTCTTCCAGACTTCCTGGGGCTGGGAGTGCTTCCAACTCCAGTTTGTTCAGATATTGGGCTAGGTGCATGTACATGACAAGATGGCTCGGGAACAGGAGCCCCATATGCTTCTGCTTCACATGCTCCATATATGCCTGAAGATAATGCTATAGAACAGTTTTATTTTTTGTCTGTCTCTCTTTTTTATTTTTTATTTTATTTTTATTTTTTGAGATAGGGTCTTGCTATGCAGTTCAGGCTGGCCTTGAACTCACTTTTGTAGCTCAGGCTGGTCTAGAACTCACACCAATCCTCCTGCCTCAGCCTCCCAATCCCTGGGATTACAGGCATGTGCCACCACACCTGGCATAGAATATTTTTAATAACTGCATAAATACAGTTCATGTACCTTGAACCACCAGAAAGTGTCACTGTGACATCGTGCCTGAAGCTTCAAACATTTCTGATTTTGAAGCATTTTAGATTCAGACTTTGGGCAGGTTGCATCTCCTGGAGCAGGTAGATACATCTGCAGTGCTGGGCTGCAGAGGGTGATTCTGCGAGCTGTTTTTCTCTGCAAGCTGCTCAGAGCAGTGACAGTGGCACTAAGCAGGCAGAGCATGCAGGGCTCCCTGAGAAGGGGTGACCCCTGAGCTGCACACATCCACTCACTTATGTTACTTTTTTTTTTTTTGTCTTTTTGAGACAGGGTCTCGCTATGCAGTTCAGGCTAGCCTTGAGCTCACTTTTGTAGCCCAAGCTGGTCTCGAACTCGCACTGATCCTCCTGCCTCAGCCTCCCGAGTGCTGGGATTACAGGCGTGAGCCACCACGCCCGGCTACTTATGTTACTTTTAATCTGTTAAATGTCAGCTAACCCACTGTCTTTAAGGTCCTACCCCAAAATTTACTTTGTAAGTAACTGAGGTATAATTAAGTTTTCTCACACAGAGAGATGTCGGTGACAGGGAAACAGCTCAGCAGGGTTGCACTCTGTTAATTGAAAAAAATTAATCAGAAGAAATAAACTATGTGCACATGCACCTGTCACTGCAGGCCAGCATGGGGTGGCACCTCCAAGCACGGCCAGGACCTGTGTCGTATGTCAGGCCCCTCTCTCCTTGTGTTTCCTTTACTGGACTATGCTACACAGCATAGGTGTGTGCCACTGCCCTGCTGTGACAGCCCACAGTGGCAGCTATTACCTCATTCCTCCGTCACCACCCACCCCACAAAGGCAGTGCAGAGCTACCATGCCACACTCACCTGCCCACAAAGACACGTGACCCACAAATATGTCCCCGTGGGTACGGGCACTTGTGTGTGAGTGTTAAGCTGAGCGCCCTGCGGCTAATGGATGCCACCTTAACAGGCAAAGGGAATGAGGTAAGGTTCCTAAATATGGAGATCACTCCTTGTTATTCTGGTGAGCTGTGGGTGTAATTCAAGCAGCAACAGCAAACTGTGTAGAGGCCAAGTACCCCCACTGGAACCCTAAACTCACTTACTGTGAAGCGCCAGCACTGCAAATAAACCTGAATGCTGAGGTTTTAGTTTAAAGCTCCAGGTGGCAACCTGCTCTGTGCCCCCCTCCTTGTCTCCCATGCCCAGCAGCCCCTCTGTCTGGCTTAAGCTCGCTGAGCACACACCAGCTTCTCTGTCCAGGCTTTCCTCAATGCTGAGCTGCATCGCATCGGGGGACAGCACAGAGCAGGGAGCTGGGCCCCACCCGGGGAGCCCCCCACTGTCTCTGAGGCTGTTCTCTGGCTTGCAGTCCTAACTTGAGCCACCTCACAGAATGCCCAGGAGACCAAGCAAGTGCACCTCTGTGCTGGCCGCACTGCTTCCCATTCATCAGAGGGCGCTAGGTGCAACAAATGCTGGGAATCGCACATCATACTAGAACACTGAGAGCTTATGGTGAGGAACCCAGAAGGGCCACAGCAACTCAGGACTTGGAAGCCGACCTCTGCTTTTTTGCAGAACAGGCTCAAGAGACCTGCATCTGGGTGCCATGGCAGGTCCCAGCCACACCAGGGGGCTGGAAGCTCAGGTGACCACTTCAGGGACATCCCCACCACCTCACATCACTGCTGGTTTCCTCCTTGGCTGCTCTGGAAACTCGCACTCACCAGCTCCCCATATCCACACATAACCCATGACGGGTGCATACTTGAGAGGGATCAAAGGCCTCGGTCTTACCCACACCCTGCCTTTGGGACATACCAGTTGGGCATCAGGGCATTCTCTTTGCCCCTGAACATGGTTCCAATGTTGGTGGCATGCTGCCGGGAGGAGTAGAAGTCGGTGTAGTCTCCTAGGGAAGAGGACCAAGGAGAGCTAGTCAGTAACCCGAGTGGGAGAAGGGGCCAAAGTTCATCCCGAATGTGACACAAATGGCCTTGGTTCAGAACCCCAATGAAAGAAGAAGCAAGCAGCCAACACTTCTGAATCAGACTATGGAGTCTGACATGAGAGGCCAACGCAGTCGTCTTCTTGCCCTTGGGTGGTGGCGGCAGCAGCAGTGGCAGCAGCAGCAGCGGGGTCCCTTCACCAAGTTTGCCCAAGCCACGGGCCAGGTTCAAGTCCCGACAATCTGCGTGGCCCCCTCTTCCACGTCATCATTCAGCTCTTGGGGGAAAGGGGTCACCCTTTCTTCTGCAAGCCCTGCCTGGGCTGGTCTTCCAACCCAGCCCAGCCTGAGCTGACTGAATCCTGTCATTCTCTCAGGACATGGAGTGCTGTGTGGAGCACTGCCTCTGGCTGGGGTTACCCACGATGGAGTGCTTCCTAAGCAGCAGCACCCCAATTCCTCTGGGGGATGAGTTACTAAGATCTGGACGAGAATTGGCTGGGACAGTTGGTTTCTTTGTCTTAAATCTTCTGTCCCACTTCCCAAAGCTGAGGACCCCAGTTGCACCGGGATAAATTAGGAGGGGAGGGGAAGGGTGAGGAGAGGGTGCAAAGTCTGGGTCCCCTGGTGGAAGGGGAGGACACATCAAGCCCTGCTGTTGCTTCCTGCCTCCAGTCCCATGGCACAGAATGCACTCAGGTACAAAGCAAAGCAGGACACAATCCAGCAGTCCATCAGCAGTGACTGGGAATCCATGAGGGGAGTGGTTTCCCAAGAAAGGACATATCACATTATGCACATGACCAGAAGTGGGTGGCCAGGAATCCCCAACTCTACCTCCACCCAGCTCCAGCCAAGCACAGCTCAGAGGACGTGGCCTGACTGAAAACTGGTCCCGAGCCCAAGCCTGAGCTCTCTCCTGCGGGCAGGCTGCCAGCATCTCAGCACCCCGTGCCCAGCCTAGCTCCAGTTAAGACCTTGTCCTGCCACCCCTGCCTCTGTGGACCAGTCTGTGGCTGGCTCAGGCTCAGTGAGCTGTATTCTCCACCCTCCTGATCCATCAGCCACAAGCCAGCCTGGGGGCGGGGGCAGATGTTGCTCAGCCACTGGGAGCGTTCATCACGGAGCTGCTTTCCCATGACAGCTCGGGCACTTGCCCCTGAGCCTCTCAGAGCCAGTGACCAGTCTGCTGACAGGAAGCTGCTCAGCTGGCTACAGACTTGAGCATCAGAGTCAACACTAGCAGGTAGGGAGACTGGCCAGGGTCAGGGAGCAGACAACTTCTGGGCACTTCTGGGCAGGTCCACTCACCGATGGCAGCTGGGAGGTGCATGGTGGCCAAAGCCTGCGAGGTGAATGCCCTGCAACACAGAGCGGGGGCTTCAGGGTTGGGGTCACCAGAGTCTATCTGTGTGCTATTCAGGTGGAGCCCGGCTGTCCCAGTCCTGCTTGCCCTCTCTAGGGCCAGGCGGAGGAGGCCCTGAAGCCCAGAGACAGGCCATCCTGGTAGGAACTCCCTCTGCAGACACCAGTGAGGGTGCAGGTGACATGGACCAGCAGGCACAGGGTGCAGTCTAGGGTGAGCCTGGGTGAGCCCAGGTGGCCCAGAGTTTTGTAGCACACAGGGTGGCAGAGTCTGACCTGTGGGCCAGGACCCATGGTGACACTGCCTGCCATCTGGTCCTTGTCCCCTGAGTGTCTTCCTGCCCACCATGTCCATGTGCTCCTCACCGGCCCTGAAGTTCTGCATCATCCTGGAGCCTGGCCTGGCTGGCAGCTAGCAGGCTTTGCAGGAGTGCTCTCGCTTCTTTCCAGGCAGCTGGCCCCAGGCCCATGAAGCTGTTAAGAGTCGGCTGGGGTCAAACATGAAAAGAAGATCACAAACTGGGGAAAGCCCTGGGATCCTCGCCTGTCTAGGCCCTCTGTGTCCACACATATGCTGGGGACCCTTGCTCTTGTTTGTGTCACCTATGCATGACACTGGAGAGCCATTGCCTCTCCTGACACTGCACCAGTCCCTCTAAGACCTGTGCACAGCTATCCAAACCAAGAGCTCCCCAAGCCTGGCCGCAGGTGGCTACTCCTTTCAGTGAGGCCATGCCAATGTTGGGGGTGCAGGGCCTACGCAGACCCCAGCCCTCCAGGAGGTACTACTTAGAAAGGGCCGAGGGGGGCATGAAGGTGGAGGGTCATAGTTCCAGCCCCACCATGTCCTCAGTGGTAGAAGCAGGGAGGATGGTATCTTGCTCCACATGTCGGGGGTCCTGCCCATCTAGAGATGCGATCAATTTCTATGTCAGGCAGACTGAAGGAGACAGGATGTGAATCCACTCCTGACACACAGTAGGTGCTCAATAATTATCCCTCCTTCCGGCCATGTGTCACTGAGATGGCTGTCATAGGTGTCAGAGGAGGGAGCTCATGACCACCCTGGCAGACACACAAGCCAGGCAACATGGGGCCAAGGCAGGGATATTCTCAGAGCCACCAGAGGGCAGGAGGGGGCCTTAGGATGCTCAGCTGGCCCTGACCTCAAAGGGGCTCTCTTCATGAAGGTCTGTCCCAGACAGGGTGTGGGGGAACTAGGAACGTTTGACTCCAGGTCTACAAGATAGACTGAAGGAATAACCGCTAGCAGAGGTGGCAGGAACAAGCCACATCACAGTGTCCTACCTCAGCAAAGACATCTTGCTGCTTGGCAAGGACAGGTCCAGTGAAGAGATGTCTAATGGCACTGAGGTCCAGGATCTGGTCCCCGATGGCCACACCAATCCGTGGCCGTGGCTAGGAAAAGACAGCCCAGTCAGCACCGGGACAATCTTCTGCAGGGCCTGGCTGATTTGGTCAGGAGTCAGTGTGTGGTAGAGCCCCCCACTGTGAGGGTCTGAGCAGCTGAGCCCCAGTGTCCCACCTGACACCTTCACTGCTTCCACAGCAAGAAGAATTGGGCTCCTCAGTGGGAAAGAACCCAACATGCCACAGGTGGGAAGAGCAGGGAGCTCAGTGCATGCCCCTTACTGATCTAGAGCCCCTGTATGAGGAGCTGGATGCCCTTCCCATCCAACCCTGCCTTTGCTGGGGCACCCACAGGGTGCCCCACGCAGGGTGCTGAGGGCAAGTGGCACTGTGGTTCCAGCGGAGGAGAGCCAGGTTCCTGAGGGTGGCACCAAACCAGACTGCTTGGGCCATGTCCAAGAGGCTCCTTTCTGCTACACAGGGTCAGCCACCATGTCTCAAATATTTGGCCAAGCCTGGTCTTTGACCCCACAGCACTGAGCTTTCCTGGACAGCAGGGAGCCCAGAGTGGGCCTGCAGAGTCCTCCTTCTGGGGCCCTGTCCTGAACCACCAGCTTTGCCAGTCCATTCTCAGAACCAGAGAGGCCTAATTGCCACTGGCTACTCATCCAATGGGCTGAGGGAAGGTGGCCATCTCCCCACATATCACTTTGGACGAGGGGTTCATGGAGCCACAGATGCCTGAATGAGACTGCCTGGATAGCCTGGCCATACTGAGTTCTGCTAACTCCCAGGCCTCAGTGTCCTACTCTGGAGACATACAGGGCCCTGGGCTGAGCTTCCTGGCTCCAGGGTTGTTCACACAGGCAATCGGCAGGGCAGAGCCTGGTCCATTTTTCCAACCTTGGGCCAAAAGCCCAGCTGAAAGCTACCCCCATGCGTGCCCTGGATCTAACAGCAGCAAGGCTGCCTGTGGTGTCAGCTGTGAACAAGGCCTAGAAGGTGCACGAGGCTGACCCAAAGACCTGGATAAACAGCTCAAGAGACTTGCTTTTAGCCTATGTTCTTCAGCACTAGCCCAGAAGGGCTCCCCCCTGCTTTCTTACTACCACTCCACCTCCTGCTTCTTTTGGGGTACCGTGTAACTTGGGGCAGGGAGAGAAACCTCTTGTTTTACTTTAAGAGAAGGAATGTGTTCTCTCTGCTCTTCGATAATAGCCCATTTAAAGTCCACAATTCCAAGTCCCAGCCACAGGGGACACTGCAGGGACAGAGTGCCAGGAGCCTGCACAGCCGATAGCTGGAGGCTTGTGCCAAAGTGACCGATTTTCCACTCCCGCCCTCTAGCAGAGGGCAGAAGGAAGGGTGCTCGCCCCCAAAGTCCCTGTTGCCACTTGCGACGTTCTAGTGTTGAAGCAGCAGGCTTGTGTCCGTTGGACACTGATCCCGGTTTCCTGGGGTCAGCAAGTTCAGCAGCCTTCCAGGCAGAAGTTGGCCTTCACACACGAATTTACCGTCTGATGCACAGATATGTGCCCTCAGGAAGGCCAAGGACGAAAGTTCCGGTGGACAGCAGCAGAGGCAGGGTGTGCTGTGCCCCTGGCTGCCCCAGGGCTGCAAACTGGCTGCACCAGTACAACACTGGGTCAGGCCTGGCAGTTAAGAAACCACCTGGACTCTAGAGGACCACGGTGTGCACTGCAGGCAGGCCACAGAGGCCAGTGTGGGCAGCTGGAGAAAAGGACTGCATGTACGTGGAAGGGGCCAACTGCCAGGAAATGAGGTAGCAAACAAGCCCTGTACACTGTAGGTGCGCGCAGGGTTCCAAGGCTTACAGAGCCGCATCAGTGTACCTGTGGCAGCATAAATCTAGCAAGAAACACCACTGCGGATGGCAGGAAACCTGCTCTTCCCATCCAGGGACCCTCTTGTAAACTTGCTGGTAAACCCTCCGCTGTAAAGGATTTCTACAAGTTCCTTTCTCTGCCGCGGAGGGCTCCTGAGGCAAGGACAGAGCTGCTCAGTAATGGAGTTCACCAATTCTTCCAGGCTCTAGGCTGGACAACCAGAGACATGAAGGACCTGCTGGAACGGGGAGGGAAGCCCCGACTTTGGGCAGGATCGCTCCTGACAGCGATCGTCCTCGCTGTGCTGGCACTGGGGAGTCATGTACACTCCACTTGCACGCACTGCTCTCACTACCCTGCTGAGAGGCTAACAAGCGTGCACAGTGGGTAGCTAAGGGCGGGCTTCGAACATACGGACTTTCGGCAGAACGCTGTGCCCAACCCACCCCCTGCCCGCCCAGGCGCCAGGCTGCGGCTCACGTTGTCCGGGGTGGAGAAGACCCCGTAGGGCAGGTTCTGGATGGGGAAGTCAGAGTCCTCGGCCACAGGGATGAAGGACATGGTGGCGAACGTGTGCCGTACTGTAAGCGCATAAGGAAAACAGGACCTTGGTCATCCGGCCATGCCCCGCGGCCGAAAAAACTCGTCCGCCTATTGGTGGCGCCGCAAACACCCCGCCCACCACCGGCGCCCCAAGGAGCCCCGCCCACCGGAGTCGCCCCGCCCTTTATCCCTCGGGAGCCCCTCCCGCTTCCTGGGCGGGAGAGACCCGGTTCTGGCCGCAGATACTCCGCCCCTCTCACCTGTCCCACCTCCCGCCTCTCTTCCGGCTCCTGGCCCCGCCTTTTCCGCCGGAAGCCATGCTCTTCCGGCCCTGAGGAGACAGGCTTCTGGCCGCGCCCAGGGCGAGATCTTTGCGCCTGGGACTCTGGGTGCTACAGTCCCTGTGCGGTTACCTCCCATTCCGAGAAATGAATTTCGAGGCTAGGCTAGGGACTGCAGAACTGCCCCATTATTTGCAGAAGAGCACATTTCCTGTCACACTGGGGTGAGCAGCAGGTCCCCGGTGCCCAGGCAGTCGCTTCCGCGTCACCTCCGCCGGCGGCGAGGCGTGTGCTGGAGAGCCTGCGCCCCCACGCTGCAGTCCGAGTGTGAGTGTGTGAAGAGGAAGAAGAGCGAGAGGCAGGCGGGAGGGCAGGCGGTGTCCGGCGTCCCGGGAGCCCCGCAGTGTCGCTCCTTGGGCGTCGCCCCACCTGTGCGCTTACATGCTGTGAGCTACTAAGGACGCACTTGCCCGGAAAGGGCGCTCCAGAGACAAGCGCCAAATGTTTTTAGAAAATGAATACTTTGAGGCAGAGTCTCCCTGCGTTACCCAGAGTGCTTGGAACTCCGGGGCTCCTGTGCGGCTGTGTGTGCCCTAGTTCTCTCATTGCTAAGACAAAGTACCTTACACCCAAGGCTAAAGGAGACAGGTGTTCGGCTCACAGACGGTAGCCGTCTCAGTCCACAGTCGGCTGGCCCTAAGGCGGGATGCGCACGTGGCGGGGGGGGGGGACCATTCTCGGAGCGGAAGACACCAAAAGCAGCGAGAGAGGAGGAGCCTTTTCTGCCCCTTTTATCCAGACTGCGGGGATTGAGGCGGTGCCAGTCCAGTCACTGGACTATCCAGCAAGTACCCATCCATAATCCCAACATTAAGCCTCAGCTATCTGTGAAAAAGCAAATACAAATCGTAACAGTGGGTCAACATACCAGGTTTTACATATTTACATAATTAATATAACATGATGAAGTGATAGCGGCAGCCAATGTCTCCTGCTGTGTGCCAGGCTCTCGCATATGCCCAGCATCTTCCCTTTTCTTAGAACCAGCCCAGGAGCTTCCTGGACATGCTCAAGTTACCAAAGGCGTGGATGCTAAAATCCATGGGAGGACACAACTATATACCTTTGGGGTAAAGGATGGAGCAGCTGTGTGTGGGTTGTGTGCGATGGCTGAGGTGGAGCAAGCCTTGATAGTTTTCAAGGAAGACTTGCCAACCCACTAATTATACATGGTGTCTGAAAATACTAACGCTGTACTCAGTTTGGAAAACACCAGAGTGCCCACTCCTCTACCCCGAAGTACTCACCTGCACGTGCCGTACCCAAATGTGGTGCTCCAAGTTGATGACTCCTCAGGGAGAACAGGCTATCACGATGCGTGTGCTGTGTCTCCCTCTGATGCGAAGTGTATGGTAGGCTGGGGTGAGGAAAAGGGGGAAGGAAGGATGGAAGGGAGAAGATACCTATGTATATAGGAGAGCTTGGATAATTGTACTGCTGATTTCTGCTGGTCTACTACTGAAAGGAGCAGTTAATGCTTAAAGGTTTTTTTTCTCCTTTTTAATTTTTTATAACTTTTTAAAAACCATTTTGTATGCATATATCTGGAAATCTAAACAACTAATTTAAAGACAACATTGTGCAATGTAACAACCATGGTTGAATACCTATTATTTTGTTTAGTGAAATTCTGTATTGTTTCTTAATTTTTTGTACTACTTTATTCTCTTAAACAAACAAACAAACAAACAAACAAAAAAAAAAAACGTATGGTAGGACTGGGAATGTAGCTCAGTGGCAGAACACTTGCCTGGTATAGGTTCCATGCCTAGCACCAGGGAAAAGTTATGGTATGTGTACCAAGCACATGCTGTCCACATTGCATTGTATACAGTCAACTTTGTAGCCCAGGCTGCAAGGAGAGGAGATACTTATATTATTCATGTAGTCGCCCTCAGTATTTAGGAGGGATTGGTGGTTCTAAGCCCCCAGGGACCCTGAGGCTGGGGGATGCTCAAGTCCATTGTGTAGAACAGTGTGATGTTTGTCTGTACACTATGTACATTCTCCTGTATGCTTTAGGTGTTTTGTGCTGGGGACTGCATGAGGCTTGGTAGGTGAGTGATGGACTGGATCCTCAGTCCTGTCCTATATACTTTTTTTTTTTTTTTTTTTTTTTTTGAGATAGGGTCTCGCTATGCAGTTGAGGCTGGCCTTGAGCTCACTTTTGTAGCCCAGGCTGGTCTCGAACTAACACCAATCCTCCTGCCTCAGCTTCCCTAGTGCTGAGATTACAGGTGTGAGCCACCACGCCCGGCTGTCCTGTATACTTTAAAGTGTTGCTAGTACCTAATACAGTGTACATGCTGTGGCAATAGTTGTGCTGTACTTACAGGAGAATGACAAGAAAAAGGTATCTGTGCATATCTAATACAAGTGCAGTTTCTTTTCTCAAATGCGTTGATGCCTGGTTGTTGCATCAAGAGTGCGTGATTGGGGCTGGCAAGATAGCTCAGCGGTCTAAAGCGCCTGCCTACTTAGGCAACTATAGGAACCACGGTTTGATCCCTGGCACCACATGCTGTGCCAGCTCCACCCCCAGGGCAGGCTGAGCCAGCCATAACATGAATAAGTAAAGTTTTTTAAAAAAGAAAAAGGATGTGTGATTGCCAGATAAGGGGCTGGCTCCTTCCCCCCTTTTCTTGAGTATGCAAAGCATAGTAAGTGAACTAGCACAACCAGGTCTGAGTTTTGCTTAGTTTCCTTTCATTTGGCTTCTCTCTCGTTTTCTTCTTCTTTTTGGCTGAGGCTGGGGCTGACATGGCATGTGGCAGCAGGGATCAAACCGCGCTCCCCTGTGCCTGCCTAAGCTTGTGTGAGCAGGAACTTTACACCGCTGGGCTCTCTCCAGCCCACCAATTACACTTTTCTTGTTTTTCTATCTAAATCTGGGTCCTATTCTACAACTTCAGAGAATGGCAGTGCTCTGGCTGAATGTTGCATTCAGCTTGCTGGGCACAGCTGTACAGATTATTGACGGCGCTTCCCCAGCACAGCTCTGTTTTTTCTTTTTGACAGGGTTTCACTACTGGCTGCACTTGAGCTCACTTTGTAGCTCAGGCTGGCATTGAACTTGGAGTGATCCTCCTGCCTCAACCTCCTGAGTGCAAGTGTCACAGTATGCACTGCTATGTCACCTGGCCTCACATAGCGTTCCTTCCTCAGCAGTGACTGCACACTAAAGCCAACCTCCCACCCAGGCCTTCTCCTTGTCCACAGGCCCCCTCTCCCTCTGCTACTTTTCCCTGTGGCTTCTCTTCTTTCTGGATATTAAACAATGAAACTGTGTTAAGAGAAACCAACCTAAGTAAGATGGGAAGGCTTGAAGCCCAGCTTGAGGACATGCACTTCCGTGCAGTTTGGGTGGTTGCTGCAACCTAGCCAAATCTTTTTTTTTTTCAGGACTGGGATTTGAACTTACAACCTTGTACTTGCCAGGCAGGCCCTTGTGCCACAGAGCTATGTCCCCAGCCCCACCTAGCCAAATCTTAATTCCAAGCATTGTAAAAGCAAAATAATAAATGCCATACCTGCCTTATAAGGTTATTAGATTAAATGAGGGAACTTGCATGTAATCTTGGCATGCTGTATGCTGTCAGACACAGTCCTACATGGCTGCAGCCCCCACTCCCACCCATCTGTTTTACCTGTTGTCTCAGCACTAATGTGTAGACAACTAAGCACAGTGTGGGACCACGACTGAACCAGCCCAACACTGCCTGCCATCATGGGGACTGCTTTGTGACATGCTTGCTCATCTCAGTAACTGCCTGGGGCAGATCCCTTAAGTACTTATCATATACAGTGTTGCTTTAAAATACATGAACATCATAAATGACTAATCAAGCTGATCAGCATATGCATTACCTCACTTTTATGTGTGTGGTGAGAACACATAGGTGTTAGCCAGCTTTTCCTATGACCAAACCTCTGACTCCCACAACTGAAACTAAATGGAGACACTACCTGAGGAGCAACCAAGGACCTGCCCTCAGGAGGTCACCTGGCTCATTCCATCTGCACAGCAGCAGTGACTTCTGAGCAAGGAAAAGACCCAGCTAGTCATGTGCAGTGAGACCTCGATTGTAGATGACTTGCTCTGCATACCACTCCCGAGTGTAGGGGTGAATTATAGGTGGTGGGCACCCAACAGCAAGAGGCTGTGGAGATCTCAGGAGAAAAAGACAGAGGTGAGATTATAGAGAGGTGTGAAGAGATGTGGGGAACAGTGCAAGGTTGTGTAGCAAAGCATCACCTGCACAAGGCTGTAGCTGTGAGTGGCAAATCTGTAATGACAGCAGTGTCACATTTCTGCAAAGTCTTTGAGAGCAAAGGCAACATCACTGGATAGGTTTCCTGTAAAACTTCAAATAGAAGATTCCACTGAGCCAAGAGAACAGTGATCATGGCATGAAAGTTGCCCTGCGTGTGACCTTCCTCTCAGCTCCCTCACACCAGCCACAAGGGTTTCAAAGAGAGGCGTAGGTAAATTGCTTATTTTCTCGTATTTTATTATTCTGCAGTATTGTACAGTATTACAATCATTTTTACATGAGCATTTTGAGCTGCAGAATGCACCGAGCTTTCGTTGCTTCCTATGGGCACGTTCACTTTGGTGCACAGGTGCTGGAGTGCGAGCTCTGGTGAACAACCCTTGCAGTCTGAGGTCTTACTCTAGATGCAGCCTGCACCCTCACCGTGCTAGCACTGAGCTCTCCAGTAGCAGTGACAGTCGGGGTCACTGGGGATGGAGGGACAGGCAGTGCTGGGGCCTTCCTTACCTGCTGCTCATTTAAAGCATGATTTGTTTTCTTCTGGGACATGTGAAAGCCATGTGTGTTGTGAACTGGGGTTGATGCCCAGAAGGTAACTAAAAGTAGAACAGAATTTGACATTGACTTTGTATCTATCATTACTGTGAATGGGGTCCAGTCTCTTTGCAGTTCCCTGTATAAATGTTAGTCATTTAGGGTTGGCCATCTGTTTATGGCTGAATAGTATTCCAAAATCAGGCAGAGGTGCACCCCTAAAATTTCAGCACAAATGAGATGAGGAAAACCACTGTGAATTCAAGCCCATCTGGACTATGCAGAGAGAGCTTGTTTCCAAAGTCAGAATAGCATTCCCTTATGTGTAGGTACCACATTTGCTCTGCCCACCCAGTCATGGTAGAAACTTGGGCTGACTTTGTACCCTGGCAATGGTGAGGAGTGCTGCAGTGAAGATGGGCACGCAGACGTCTCTCTTGACATGCTGATGTCAGTCTTGGGGCTGAGCCCCCTGAAGCAGGTGTGTTGGGTCAGATGCTGGTTCCATAGCTGCACTGATCTTGTCCCCACCAGGACGCAGGGTTTTTCCATCTTCTCCAATGCTTATCCTTTACCTATCTTGTTAACAGCCATTCTAACAGTGGATGTACCTCACTGTGGTATTAACTTGCATTTCTCTAATGGTTATTGTGGTTGAGCATTTATCCACATACCTGTTGGCCATTTCTGTCATTTGAGAAATGTGTGTTCAGAGCGCCCACTTTTGTATCACCAGATTTTTGACTGTTAAGTTTGTTATACATTTTGGATATTAATTTCTCCTCAGATACCTGCTTTTCTCCTACTTTATACTGTCCCTTCACTATTGTTTCTTTAAAAACTAGTTTGATATAGTTCTACCTATAAGGTGACAAATAGTGAATTTTTAAAAACTTCTTAAAGGGCAGGCCAAGTAGCTCAGTGGACTAGAGTGCCTGCTTAGGCAGGAGTTGGATCCCTGGCCTGCTATGTGGGCCCCACCCTTGGGGCACACTGAGATGGGGACTGAGACTGGGCATGGTGGCACACACTTATAATCCCAACACTTGGGAAGCTGAAAAACAGGACAACCACTACGAGCCAGATCTGTGTAGTGAGACCCTGTACTAATACAAAAACAGTCCATTAGTCCCTTTCAAAATTCTCTCCTTCAGTTTGAACACTTACTGTTGTTAAATTTTTTTCATCTATGAATACATAATGATTTTTGGACTGTTATTCAAGTGAAGAACCAGCCTGACATTTGGCAGAAATCCTGCTTAGTTGTATATAACTTTTTATAGTGTTAAATTACATTTGCCAGTATTTTATTAAGGTTGTTATGTTCATGATAACAATCTTTCTTCCCCCCCACCCCGTAGTTGACTCAGGCTGACTTGGGGGTGGCGTGTGGTGCTGGGATTGAACGTGGTCCCTGTATGCTTGCCTAAGTAGGTGTGTCAGAGTGCTGAACTATCTTGCATGTTACTGCCTTTCAATGTCTTACCTAACTTTGGTGTTGGGATAATGTGGGCCTTACAAAATAGTAGCAAGTATTCTCTGCTCCTGCCTTGTAGAAAAGAGTGCAGAAAACTGATGACATTTTTCTCTTAAATGTTTTGATTCATCAGCAATCCCATCAGGCCCTTTTTTCCTGGAAGGTCACTAACCTTTTAAAATACAGTCCTATTAAGATTATTTCTCCTTGTGTGAGTTTTGGTGGATTTTTTTTTTTTCAAAGTATTGCTCCTTGTTATCTAAGTCATGGCATCTGTGGGTGCAGAGTTGGTAATATTCCCTCTTCACTACCTCACTGCCATGGGGTCAGCAGAAATGGCCCAGTTCTTGGACAGAACTGCACTGTGGTATTAGAGGTGTAGACGTCTGTAGATATCCAGGGCTCTCTAGATGTTGCCAAGGTCTTGGGTCAGCCTTCCCATTCATCTCCACACTCAATTCTGTCCTTCTGGCCCTCTGAATAAACCTGGATACTTCTGTTAAGGAAAAAAGGTCAGGAAGCCCATCTGAAAAGCTAACAAACTACACAAGCCCTGCCTGAAGTTTCCCCATCTACTTAGATGTTCTGGAGACTGCCTGGGAAGGGGATTCTGACTGTGACTGGCTGAGCGTAAACTGTGTTTGCATCAGGAGAGATGTGGCTTCAAGGAGTAACTTCGAAATTGCACTGTGCAATATAGGTTAGCATTCTGGAAAAGCTAGGCAAGAGGGCACTTTGTGCAGAGGGAGCCCAGACAAGCCAGTGTACAATGAACAAAATAAGAGAATATATGGTTTAGGGCTTTAGTGAAGATGCAAAGCTGTATAAATGGGCTTTTGTGGAAAAAAAAAAAAAAAAAAAAAAAAAAAAAAAAAAAAAAAAAAAAAAAAAAAAAAAAAAAAAAAAAAAAAAAAAAAAAAAACTGAGCTGGTTCAACCACCATTTCATGCACAGCTCCCGTTACAAAATGTGGTCATGAGTTCAGCTTTATAATTAACTTTTCCCTTTTGATACTTTGGACTCCAGGCAGAGGGAACAGGACTATGCAAAGCCTCCTGGATGAGGATGCTTGCAGCCCCGCACTTGCAGCTGTGCGTTGTGGTTTGCATGTCCAGAACCTGCTGGCCTTGAAGCAGGTCCTGGCGGACAGCACCTCTCACAGGCCTGACCCCTCCTCTCTGCAGCGGGCACTACCCCAGGCTTGCCGTTCCAGCCCATACAGTTTCACAAGCTTAGACCTTGACATTCCAGCTGTCCTACCATGCTTGATGTTTAAGCCATTAGTTATACATGTGTTATTACAAAACACACAAGCTAGAAAAAAAAAAAAATTTCTAGGAACATTCCCATCTGTTTTCACTGTGAAACAATGCCATGTCAAAGTCCCAATACAAACTTTGTCACACAAACTTATTGTAGTTAATTCTATCACAAACTTACCTTTGGACTGAGTCTAGTGCATCCAAAAATTTGCAAATATCAAACGCTGTCATGCAAGAAATTACAAACTGAAGATTCATACCACTGTGGTTTCAACTGGACTGAAATGAATCTGTGGAATGCACTGTGAACTGTGTCAGAAAACTTATAGTTAAAGAACTGTAAACTTCAGTGATTGAGTGGGTCTTCCAGCTTTCCTTTTCCCTAGTGCAGGGAATTAAATGAAGGGCCTAGGAGGCCAAACTTTTAAGTAAGTGTTGCATACTGAGCTCCATCCTGGCCCTTTCACAAATGTTGTAGGGGGGGATATATATTTTGAGACAATTTTAGTTCCTACTTTTTTTTTTTTAAATGTACCTATTCCGGGGCTGGGGAGATAGCTCAGTGACTTAGGCACCTGCCTGGCAAGCACAAGGTCCTGAGTTCAATCCCCAGCACCAAAAAAAAAAAAAAAAGTAAATGTACCTATTCCTAAGTGAAATAAATTGGACACATTTAAATATCATTTATTTCTCTTGTATGAGAAACTGCAAGTGTAAATAAGGACCAAAATTATAACATTGAGAAGTAGGGAGAAAATACTCAAATGGTAAGGAAAATAGGAGGAAGAGAAAGGGAAAAGGAAAAACTAAAGATTGAAACCCATTGTGTGTGTGTGTGTGTTTGTGTTTTGCAGGACCAGGGCTCAAACTCGTGACCTTACACTTGCCAGGCAGGTACTTGTGCCATGGAGCTATCTCCTCAGCCCCAAAACCAATTTTGTAAAGGAAGGAAGAATGGCTTGAGGGTGGGGAGGGGAATGGGAAAAAAAGAGGAATCAAGATACACTTCAAGGCTGGGCGTGGTGGTGCACGCCTGTAATCTGAGCACTTGGGAGGCTGAGGCAGGGGATTGGTGCGAGTTCGAGACCAGCCTGGGCTACCAAAGTGACCTCAAGGCCAGCCTGAATTGCATAGCAAGACCCTGTCTCAAAAAAAAAAAAAAAAAAAAAAAAAAAAAAAAAAAAAAAAAAAAAAAAAAAAAAAAAAAAAAAAAAAAAAAAAAAAAAAGATACACATCATACAGTATAACAATGCTGTATATGAGTGGGGTCACTGTATAACAAAAGGATACCAATAGAATTTTAAAAGTAGGCCAGGGAAATAGCTCAGTAGAATAAGTGCTTGCGTGGCAAGTGCAAGGGCATGAGTTCTATCTCCAGTCCCAGAAAAAGACAAAGAAAAATTGAAAGTAAAATATATACCTACTTCGGTATTATCTTCAGTACCTACTTAGAAATAAGCAACGGAGATGAATGATTACTAACACTCATACACTCATGCCTTGAGTCAGCAGATTTCTGAGGCCCATTCATTGTCTTGTGCTGAGACTGTGGTTACAAAGGTTAAGATGTGACCTTAATTGCTGTTTTTAATCTTTGAAGGCATAAAATATAAAACCACTCTTAAGACTTACTTTTCTCACCATACTTGTTTTGTTATCACTGCACATCATCAGTCTGGATACTGTGTAAACATACCTCCTTTTATTCATGCACCTGAAGATTTAAGTTATTTCTAGGTTTCTGATTTTGAAATGGCAACATGAATTCTTTTGTGTACATAGATGTTTTTATTGGTGGTGCAGAGTTTCTAGATTTTTATGTTTAACATTAAAATGCGTAATACAAAGTTAAACTTTAAAAGGAAATACCATACCTTTTGAAGGTTGGAACTATGTTTCACTAATGCTCATGGTGCAGAGTTCGCCTGGAAACCTTCTAACTAAGACTAGGTACTGCCAGACTTACATTCTTGCTTGGTGAATGGGTGTAAAATGATGTCCCATGGTGGTCTTTACTTGCATCCTAATTTTTCTCACTATGTAACTTGTACTCATTCTTTGAAGAAATGTCAGACAGGTTTTGGGCCAAGTATAGTGGTGCACACCTGTAACATAGCACTTGGGAAGCTCAGGCATGAGGATGGCTGAGTTCAAGGCCAGCCTGAGCTACCCAGTGAGACCTTTGCTTCCACAAACGAATATTCTGGTGACTAAAATGTTCTCATTTCAATAGACCAATTCATTAGTGTTTTATATGTTACATAGTAATGTTTGTCTAAAAAGCACTCATTTCTACTTTCCTTGAGAGTTTTAAAGGTTTTGTTTTACATTTAAATCTTTAATGTCTTTTCCTATCCTATGATGTGGATATCAATTTTCACATTTTGAAACTGTCCCAGCTCTAATTATTGTAGTCTCTTTCCCAATAGAACATGCCACCAAAGTTCACACCATGTATGGGTCTTTTTCTGGGTAGTCTACTCCACTGGAAACCTGCCTGGTCCTTCCCTAAGAAGCAATGAACAGACTGAGTCTTGCCACATATCCATACTCTCAGCCCTTATTAGTATCTGCATATTGTGAAACTTGGGACCTGCCTGCCTCAGCTAGCATTACAGGCATGTACCACCATGCCTGGGTAACAAGCTCTCTAAACACAGCTTCCAGGTGAATCCTGCCATCTGGTAGGGCAAATCTTTTTTTTTTTTTTTTTTTTTTTTTTGTGGGACCAGGGTTCGAACTCACGACCTTGCACTTGCCCAGCAGGCACTTGTGCCTCGGAGCTATCTCCCCAGCCCCAGGTAGGGCAAATCTTAAATGCCCTGGCACTTTCCCTATTTTAGAACAAGCTTCATGAAAAAAATCTTGTCAAGAGTATTTTGATTGAAATCATTTTGAATTTATAGGTCTATCTGCAGAAAAATGGTATCTTTATATTTGTCTTCCTATCCAAGAAAATGTGCACTTGTTACTATTTAGCTAATAACTTTTTAGATTTCTTGAAGAAGTCAACGTATATTGTCTATTTCCAGGGTGACTTGTACATTGATACTACTACTAGGAGGTCTCATTTGGTTTTCTGGCAAGCTGTCATAAAGAAATGCAACTGAGTTCTGAAAATGAATGTTACAATTCTAGTAATTTCTCTCTAGATTTGGTTTTCTATAAAAATGATCATAGAGCATACAAATGAGTGCCACTTCTTTTTATGGTTTAGTATAAAGGGGAAGGAGAGGGTTTCCTTTGTTTCTGACCTGAAAGGGAAACTGAGTTTCCTCTTTCTGGTAGATGCTTAATTTTTTTTTTTTTTTTATATTTGGTTGGCTGGTTTTATAAGCTATCCCTAAGAAATTTCTAGCCCTGACTTAGAAGAATCTCTGTTAATTATGAATAGTATTCAACTCTATTCATCACCTTAATCTATTACAAAGATCACAATGGCTTACTCTCATCTTAATCTGTTAGTGATTAAATTTGTAGCTTTTAATATTAAAGTATTGGTAAGTAAATCATTTCAAACTTTGAGAAATACGTATTTTAAAAATCTGCCTTCGCCAGGCGTGGTGGCGCATGCCTGTAATCCCAGCACTCAGGAGGCTGAGGCAGGAGGATTGGTGTGAGACCAGCGTGGGCTACAAAAGTGAGCTCAAGGCCAGCCTGAACTGCATACTAAGACCCTGTCTCAAAAAAAAAAAAAAAAAAAACCAACCAAAAAACTGCATTTGTGTTATGTAATATTTTATGTTTGATGCCTTCGCTGGAAGCAATAACCTCTTTAATCAGTGATGCTAGGAAAACTGGTTTTGTACATGCCAAAGACTGAACCTAAACTCGCACCTCTCATTACTCATAGCCTAAAATCTTTTTTTAAAAAAAATTTTTATTTTATTTTATTATTTTTTTCTTGTTTCAGAACTGTTTGTTTATTTATTTTTATGGCCGGCTCAGCCTGCCCTGAGGGCAGGGCTGGCGCAGCATGTGGTGCCAGGGATCGAACCACGGTCCCTGCAGCCACCTAAGCTTTCCTAAGCAGGCGCTTTAGACCACTGAGCCATCCTGCCAGGCCCCTCATAGGCTAAAATCGAAATGAATCAAAGACTTAAATATAAAATAGAAACACTAAATCTGCTGGAAGAGAATAAATCGGTAAACACTTGAAGACAGGTGTGGGCAAAGATTTCATGAACAAAAACCTGATTGATTACCTGAGAAATAGTACAAAGAACAACTGGGATCACATCAAATTAACAAAGGAAAGGTCCCCAAGGGCCCCCCTCAACTATTTTATACTTGAAATTGTGTTGCAGGTCCTGGCCAGTGGAGCAAAGGAAAACATAATCAGTGAAGATACAGCCCAGAAAACTGGAAAAAGCTTTTACAGCTACTCCTTGAAGGACTAATATTGAAACTATAACTCAAAAAAGTTAAGAGCCCCAAACTCAAAAGAACCAATCCGAAAATGCACTGAGGGGACAGTGGCGGGGGAGCTTTTCTCCAACATTGGGGGGACTGTAAACAGGTACAACTACTACAGAAATCCGTACAGGGATACTTCAGAAGCTAAAATTAGAGGTTCTGTTTGATCCAGCTATATCCCTTTTAGACATCTTCCTATAAAAAGTTTAAAGCATTATACTACAGTGTTATGTGCATACTAATTTATAGCAACATAACTTACAATGGTTAAATCTTGGAAATAGTCCATATGCATGTCAACAGATAGATGGATAAAGAAATTGTGGGCCTAGAGAGAGCTCAGTGGACTAAATGTCTGCTTAGGCAAGCGCAGGGAACTGGGGCACTGAGATTGGGAGTGTCCAGCCCCAGACATTCTCAGCTGGCCACTAAGACTGGGTGTGGTGGCACTTGCCTATAATCCCAGTGCTGGAGAGGCTGAAAACAGAAGGATCATTATGAGCCCGAGCTGCATACCAAACACATTAAAAAAAAAGTGATGTTTACACATAATGGAGAACTACTCTGCCACAACACAGGATAAAACTGATTCATAGGAAAACGAATGCACTGTGAGACCATGATTTTAAGTAAAATAAGACACAAAAGTAGGGCCTGCGGTATAGCTCAGGGGATTAAACCCTTGCTTAGGGAAGTGCAATGGCCAGGGTTCAGTTCCTGGCCCTGCCTGCTGCGCTGGCCCGCTCTTGGCCTGTTGGAGTCTGGGTGTGGTAGCATGTGCCTGTAATCCCAGCACTTGGGAGGTACAAGCAGGAAGATCATTATGAGTCAGTAGTGAGACCCTGTACAAAAAAAAAAAAAAAGACACAAAAGTTTAAATATTGTCAGGTGTGATAGTGCCTGTAATCCCATCCCTCAGGAGGCTGAGATAGGAAGAGACCAGCCTGGGCACACATAAGTGAGATTAAGGTCACTCTGCACTACATAGTGAGAACCTAATTTTAAAAAATAAGTAGAAGTACACACTGCATTGTTCCTCTTATGTGGGAAACCCTAAGGGGTAAAAAAAAAACAGAAGATAGATATAGGATAGTAAGAACATACTTAAATAGCAAGGGGGGGGAGGGTTTAAAAAGAATGGAGGGGGAAAATGGAAACAGTTTCTCTAAGCTGCAGGGGAAGGGCTGAAGGGAGGGGAAAGGAGTGAGGAGAAAATATATACATAGGTACAAGATTCTTACAAACATTTAATTTTGTTGTTGGTACAGGGTCTCACTACTTGGTTAGGATTCATAGTGATCCTCCTATCTCAGCCTTCCCAGCGCTGGGATTACAGACATGTGCCACCATGCTCAGTTTCAGGGCTGACACGGCTTGCCCAGGGTTCTGGGTCTGCATAGCATGTGGTACCGAGGATTGAACTCTCGACCCTGTGCTTGTCACGCAGTCACTTAGACTGCCAAGCTATCTCCCAACCCAGGTACAAAATTCTCATGATGCAGATGAGCACTATTTATGGCAAATATGTATTAATACAAATGTTTCCTAATTCCCATGCTTGAAAAGGTTGGCAGCCAGTAAATCTGGAAATAGAGAAAAACCCAGGACTTTTGAGGGTCTTTCTGTTCCACAATTAACCAATTCATCAAATTACATCCTTTCCATTTATTTAATCCTGCCAGAAAAAGCAGTTTTTATTAGATATTAATTCACTATGACAGAGTACAGAACAGAGAATTGAGTATGGGCTAGGAAACATGACATCAAAGTGAGAGAATGTTCTTGGCCTTGAAAAATGTTGAGGTCTTCAATACACAGGAATATGAAACTGTACCACTATAAAATTAGTCATGAATAGATGTGAGACAGGCAACAATAGTACTCTTACCAAATGAGATGACAGAAAACCAAGAATTTAAAAAGACAAAATTAGAGCTGGAGACAGCTTGGTGGCAGTGTTTCCTTGTCACATGTCAGGCCCTGGCCTCAACTGCCAGCACGGGGAAGAAAAGGACCAGAAAGAATATGAGAAAAATCCACAAGCAAATAACCTGGCTTTCCTTTTTATTTAATCAAAGACTGGTAGATAAACATAAATACAGCACAATTACTTCAGATCATTCTTCATATTGTACACACAGGCCAGTGAATGGGATCTGAAAGAAATCTGCAGTCGACAGTGAAATGCACACAGCACTTTCTTCCCTTAAGAAAACAACAACAAAAGAACAAAAACAAAAACTTAGAATCTGATCAGCACATACTCCCCTTTGACAAATGATTCAGACATAAATAGTGGGTGCAAAGAAACTATATGCTAACTTATGTATAACCTTTGTTAATGAAAAAACAGAAGCAGCCATACTGATTAAGATACATTCAGTTACTGGTAACTAGCTGTGCCTGCAAGGGCACCATCAAGAGAAACCGTGCTGCAGAGAAAAACTATAGACACACACAGTGAGAAAATAAACTGCAAGATTAACGCATGCATGCTTAATACTGGAAAAATCACAGCCCTCCAAAATTTCTCCATGTTATAAAAGCCCTCTGCACTCAACTAAAATTAAAATGATCTTAAAAGGATAATACTTGTAAAGTTTAAGTCTTTTCAGCCACAAAACTGCAATGGAAATAAATGTTCAGAGTCATTTTCAAAACAAAACCAAAAATCTATTCTTCTGATGACATGCATGATTAAAAGTTCTATGCAAGATACATTGCTCTACATTCCCAGTGACTAGGAAAAAAAACCTCAAGTCAATTTTTAGTTTGCAGATGGTCAAAGGATTTTGTATTCTAGCAGGAGTTCAAATCTTCTGTATTTTTTCACCAACTACTACTGGATTTTCTTTTCTGATTTTCTCGGCTGCATCAGCTTTGTAATTGTAAGAGCAATTATGAACATCTGAGTAACGGTGTACACCACAGTAAACATTTCCACAGCGGCATTCAAACCCTGAAAAGAGATTCAGACAGAAATGTGAGCTGGGTGGCAGGACAAAATACTAAGTTCTTTGGCATAATTAGTGTTAGCACTGATGTGTTACAGAGGCAGCAATCTAAAGAATTATTCTAAATAAAGTTTCACAAACTACATCTCCAAAGTTCACAAGCAAAACTTCATTTCTTGCTCCAATCTACAAATCAAGATTTGTACTAGAGCAAGTATGATCAAGGATCCTACAGCCACAACTTCCTATTAAAAATAGGGTTGCTAAAACTGAAAATGTGAAATATTTTTTAAAATAAAAAACTAACATAGAATTAAGTATACTGTCAGAGGCAATCTTTTTTTTTTTTCCAATTTTTTTATTGTTTAAATTTAACAATGGTTATATTACATATTTTCATCATCAGATCAGTTTAGATTAATACATATAGGTAT
>PVJA010010331.1:0-57739 GCA_004027025.1 Myocastor coypus
AAAAAAAAAAAAAAAAAAAAAAAAAAAAAAAAAAAAAAAAAAAAAAAAAAAAAAAAAAAAAAAAAAAAAAAAAAAAAAAAAAAAAAAAAAAAAAAAAAAAAAAAAAAAAAAAAAAAAAAAAAAAAAAAAAAAAAAAAAAAAAAAAAAAAAAAAAAAAAAAAAAAAAAAAAAAAAAAAAAAAAAAAAAAAGAAAAGAAATCTGGTCCTTTACATGTTTAATACAAAATCACAGCTTGGTAAAAAGTCTCCTATCTAGAAAATCAGTCACTGTAGTCGAAGGTCATCTTAAGGTCATCCTGACCTCATCATACACATGGCCGAAGCAACAGAAAGCAGTTGAATGTATGTCTTATTTTACACCTTGAGGGCTTTAAATGATTATTTGTATTTTTGTAAGTATGATGTCAAAAATAGAAAAAAAGTTAGGTTGGCCCCACACGTAATTAGAACTCGGGGCAGCAAAGGAGCAAGTACGAAGGAACAGCAGCAGTGGGGATGGCTCTGCAGATGCTCATCTCTTGGGTTGTCCGTTGCAAACCACCATGTCACCTGTGCTAACATGGGACGGCAGGCTTGACCATAGCTCCCGGGACCAGAAGTGAAGTGAGTGACATGGAATTATTGAGAATGAGCCCAGACCTCGTAAGAGTAAGAATGAATGTCAACCACTGACCAAGAATAAATTCAACCTAGCTGAGAACAACAACAACAAAATGTACATTTATTTAGAGCCCATTAAGATTCCAACCCAGGAAATCAGAGACTCAGAGTCTTGGAAAGGTGCTCTGAGGTTTGGTCGAAGGCAGCTACACTCGTAACTTCCCGTGGGGGACTCTCGATTGAGGGGTCACACGTCGGGTGAGGGCTGAGCTGTCCTGTAAGGAAAGGACTGGGGAGGACGCAGTGCCCAGCAGGCTGGAGGTGGGGCTCGCAGTCCGGGCGGCCAGCGCAGCTGAGCAAATAGCCTCTAGAAACCGTGCCGGTCGCATGTGGCGCCCACGGAGGAGGGCCAGGGAGGGAGGGCTGGGGTAGGATGTGGTGGGCGTGGCTGCATCGGCAGCGCAGTTGTGAGGTTCAGGTGTGGGCGAGCCTTTGTCTAGGTTTAACAATGGTATCCTCACGCCACATGAGGTACCTGGGCCAATGCGCCTCTCGTTTTATTTTCTTCCTGGACACAATGTTTTCTAAAACTGTAATACATTGCTATCGTAGGATAAGCAAAGGCGAAGAGAGAATTTGTGAACGAGATCATAAATCAGCAAAAATTATCCAGAACGTAGTACTGAGAATCAGAAGGTTGCAAAGATAGCGGGACGGAGAATAAGCAGGGGACATGATGAAAAAGCGTAATTCATTCAGGATTCCAGAAAGAAAAAAGGAGATATTGAGGATTATGGTTGCTGAGAATTTCCTAAAACTCACAGAGTGTTCACTGACAAATTCAGGTAGCAGAAGCAATCCAAATCCGTGGACACATCACAAGGCACTCGAGGAAGTAGCAAACAGAAGCAGCCTTAAAGTACCCTGGCTAAAAAGGACTGATTGGGGTGAGGTGGCGACCTCGTGAAGAGCCAGCGAGGGGGATGACGTCGCGAGCAAAAGCAATGAGACGGTGAACGCATGCGCAGCTCGGGGGTTCTGCGAGCAAGAACGAGCTCTCTGCCTTGAGCAGCCGCAGCAGAAGCGTGGCTGTAGCTGGAGACACCCTTCCCAGTATCTGGGCTTCTCACTACCTCACAGCAAGGCAGGCAGATTTTAGCAATGGAGGGAAAAAGGGTTTGGGAAGCTGTAGAGCGTGGGAGAACGGAAGACAGCGAGGTCGGAACAGCCTTGCGTGGCAGTCACCGCTGGCGGCAGGAAAGTGTACGAGGCAGCAGAGGCGCTAGACACCAAGCTCGCTGGGCCAGGGCTGCTCCCTGGCGACAGGAGGTTAGAGAGATTCTAGGGAGAGCTCTTGCAGGCCGGAGGCTGGCTGTCCGAGCTCGTGACGGACTATCCACCTGAGAGGAGATCTGGGCAAAACGGCAGAGCTGCGGGCCATCAAGTTGTAGGGTTCGGGGGACAGTAGGGCTTCGCAAGGTGCTTGAGCTCCTCCAGCTCGGTAGCTTATCCTCCCTGTTCTGCCCCAACATAAGCCCGAAGGCTGCTTCCGCAGCCACACTTGCTTGGCGAGCTCAGACATACAGAGATGCTGCAGAGAAACCCCAGAGAGCCTGTGTCGTGGAGACGCGGACCACCCCTCCAGCCATCTCCCCCACGGTACCAGAGAGGCAGAGGTCCTTCCGTGACTGTTTTCCAATTCTATGTTCCATCCTATAAAGCCACGGAAGAGCTCAAGGCTATGCCTTGGGCGTTGTCGCCCTGCTCTTGCTGGTAAAGTAGCCATAGTGAAGTCCACTGGGCTATTTCAATGAGCCTCTTCTAATAGACACTAGTTTAGCTTGAAAAGAAAAGAGTAATTTATGAGCACATGTTCTTGTTACAGTTTGTAAAATATTTGAACAGCTGGGCAAACACTTCTAACTAAATAAAAGGGGCAGGTAGGACAATTAATCACCGCAATAGAAGCATAATAAACCAGCTCAGTGAGGGTAGCAGTGTGGGGCACTGAGTCCAAGGGGAACCTGAGAGCTCATTGTGCTGAAGGAGCCCAGGGCTGCAACGGTGTCTCCAGGCCTGGGGCGGGCAGGCAGCCCTGCTAAGGATGGAACTGGGTGTCCCCGGTTCACCACCCCTCAAAATAAATAGCCATGCCCAAGTCCTGCCAGCCATATTTCTCCAACAGCAGACGTTTCCGTTATTGTGCTATGCACACAGCTGGTACTCAGCTCCTACCCGCTCTTAGAATCAGCTGTAAATCGCCCACATTGTGAAGTACGTTTGCTACCTTGCAACGATCAGCACTTGAGCAATGGAGCACCTGTCCCAGGGCTGAACCCTGGAACCCTTTGACCCTCCTGCTTCGAGCATTTAGGCGATGCCCGCTGATGTGGTTTACATAGTGTAAACACTTCTGAAAGGAATGTTTTGTCCTTAATAGAGCTATATTAAGGTGTGTGTGTGTGTGTGTGTGTGTGTGTGTGTGCAAATGAGCGTGCATGAATGTGTGTCTGTGTGTTTCAAATTTATTTTCACTTATGTACTTGGTGCAGGGTCTCACTGCACAGCTCAGACTCATAGTGTTACTCCTGTTTTCAGCCTCCCCAGCACAGAGCTTACAGGTGTGCACCCAACACACCCAGACTCAGTCACTGCCTCAGTGTTATGGTTTCTGTCTAGTTGTTGCCCCAAAGCCTCATGTAGTCATTGGGTGGGGACTTCTACAGACTGGGACTTGACTCATGAGTCACGGGGATTATATGTTTTATAGTACTGATGGGATTATGGGTCTGAGTAGGGCTGGGACTATGGGTGTGGTCTATGGTGGATATGCTAAGGCAGAGAGCTTGATAGGAATAGAAAGAGAGACAGAGAGACAGACTAGAGTTGTTGCTCTCTGTGGCCCTGTTTGCTTGACTACCTCTGCCACCATTTTGTTGCTGTTCTGCCGCCATGCACTGGGTGCTCTCTGGCCTGTTCCAGTCAACCTTGGGCTAGCCAAATATGGACTGAAACCTCCATGAACTGTGAACTAAATAAAGCTTTCTTTCCTTCATTTTGAATGTTGGGTATTTGTTCCAGCAACGAGTAAAAATAACTAAGACACTCAGCATGCCTGGGGACAGGGCCAGTGCAGCATGCAGTACCAAGGATCGAACCCTGGTCCCTGAGCTCACCAAAGCAGGCACTTAGTCCTCTGAGTTATCTCCTCAGCCCTGTGTCTGTATTTTTGTTACACTTACATTGAGAAAAAATAACTGCTAATTGGACCATCATGATCTTTGTACGCAACGTAATTTTTCATATGAAATTTTACGTGGTGAGTCCCGGCTCACAACCTGGGCTTTCTTTTGGTACTTTAATGAGTAACTGCACCCAATTTTAGCATCTCCACTCACATTTTATTTTGGAGGTTTTGCCAACCACAGGATTGGGAATAGGCACAACACACTTCCCCTCAGCGCAGTCAGTAAGCGCACTGCACACTGCCTTGGCCCCTTTGTTTCCTGTCAGTTTCCATGCAGACTAAGTCATTTGCCTCTTCTTCTCATGAGTGGGCTTTTTCTTCTGCAAATCACTTCTATAAATTTTACATAAAATTTCCAAACTGAACTTACATCCAGATTTCTTTCTTGGGACATTGCTGCTCCCAGATCTTCATGGACACTCACCGACTTTGCATAAAGCTGCTTTAAACACACATTATTACATACTGGTGGCCGTCTTGGTTACTCTTCTCTGATTCCTGGGACAAATACCTGACACCCAGAATTAAGGAAGCAAAGGTTTATTTACCTCACAATGACTGGAGGTTTCAGTCACTACTCAGCTGGCTCTAAGGCAGAGAGGCCCATGGTTAGGGTTAAGGTTAGGATTAGGGTTAGGGTTAGGGTTAGGGTTAGGGTTAGGGTTAGGGTTAGGGCTAGGGTTGGGGATAGGGCTAGGGCAGCCTTTCATGGTGGTGGCAAAGCACAGAGAGCAAAGGAAGTGGTGGCAGCTGCGGCAGCTGGCCAGCCTCTCTCCCCTCCGGATACTGTAAGGCCCATTACCTGTCCCAGGGTGGGTGCTGCATCCACACCCACAGTAATCAATCACAGACTCCAGCAATCACCCCTGGACTGCATGAGGCTTTGGAGGGACACCTAGCCATAAACCCTAACGGTGGCAAAGGTCGGCCCGACCCTTGGCGGCGCTGATTCTGTGATCTGCCATGGTTGTTTTGTGTCTCTGAGCCACCTTCACTTCCCTTCACCCTCGTTAGCCTTTCTTCTTGAATAGTGTTGTTATGGTTTGTGTCTTGTTGTCCCTGAAAAGCCTCATGTAAGTCATGGAGCAGACCCGGTTCCTGGAGATATCAGTGGCTTGAGGGGTGTGGCCAGAGGGTCAGGACAGGGTATGATGGGCGGGGCCCAGGGAGGTGCATGGGGGCGTGGCCAGATGATGGGGTGGGGCATGAGGGGTGGGGCCAGAGTGTCTAGATGAGGCATGGGGGTGGGGC
Organism: Myocastor coypus; assembly: GCA_004027025.1. Taxonomy (NCBI): domain Eukaryota; kingdom Metazoa; phylum Chordata; class Mammalia; order Rodentia; family Myocastoridae; genus Myocastor; species Myocastor coypus. Next base: position 5,099 of record PVJA010010331.1, read on the forward strand.
CAGTGAGCCAGGGTGAAGCATGAGGGTGGGAGCAGGGGACCAGGGTGTGGCCAGAAGACCAGTGTGGGGCATGAGGGCCAGCGCCAGAGAGGCACGAACTGTCATTGGCAGCATGCGCTCTGCCCCCCACCACACCCCGCAGGCCAACGGCCTCCCTTGGAGGTAGAGAGAGGGTCATCCTGGACACAAACATGTGATTGAGGTTGCCTTGGGCAAGGAGGACATGCTTGCAGAAGGCAGAAGCCCTGAACCTCTCTCTAAGGTCTTGCTGTGTAATTCAGGTAGCTTTAAACTGTGACACCCCCAGCAACTGGGAGCTAAATCAACCTTTCCTTTCCTAAGTTTGAGTGTCAGGTATCTGTCCCAGCAACAAGAGAAGAGTAACTAAGATGAATATCTCCCATGTCACCATATCTATTCTATATTTTGGATTTTATTTACCTTTCCAGTTTCTCACAGCAGAGAGACAACACCGTATTCGCTCATGGTGGTCTTACTTCTATTACTTAGGAGTATGGCCTCGAGCAGGATCCACTGACCTGTAAACGTCTTAAGCTCATCTTCATTTATGGCCAGAGACTACTGCATTACATAAAAATATCACTTCTTTTTTATCCATTCCCCAGTAGATGGGCATTTGGCTTGTTTCCAAGATTTAGCTACGACAGATTGTGTGGCTATAAACAAGGGTGCCCATAGACTGCCATTCTTGAGGCCATGCAAAATGAACTTTAACGTGTTGCAGAAAACTTAAGGGTAAAAGGTTTCCAAATCTATATCCCGTGTATTTGTGCGCGAACTCTTGGGCTGCTCTTTAAATGGTTTAACTGATCTTAGAGACCATTGCAGACTGCAGCAGAATTAAGGAAAATTCACATTTGCCACCCTCTCTGTGGATTTTCTGGCTCTTACTCTAAATGTGGCTTCCTGTTGACCTTTTGTTAACAAAAGAAACTTGCCATGTGAACGTAGGAAGGTTAGTTTGGGGTTTCCACATATTTATCCTGTATCATCCTTTGTACTGAGATCATCACTTTTGTTGTAACAGATTTAAGAGCAAATGTGGTCTTGGAATAATACTCCAGACACCAACCAGAAGGTGAAAATAATGTGGTAATAGTAAAGAGTATTTTATGGCTAAATATCATATCTAGTACAAATATACATAATCCCAAATTCTCTGTAACAATCAGTAATCATCAACTAGTATTTTAAATGCATTAATATAGTATGGAGGTAAAATTATGTTTACATATGTGAGCCTGATTTATTTAACTTGAATATAGCCTCTAGTTGCTTCCACTTACCTTTAAGTTCTTCGGGTTTGTCTTCCTTCATAGCTGAGTAGTACTCCATTATACAAAAATACCACATCTTTTTCACCAGGTGATGGGCATTTTGGTTGCTTCAAAGATTTGGCATTCACAAATTGTGCTGCTCTAAGCATGTATGCACATATATCACTAAGGCATGAAATTTTCAGTTCTTTTGGGACAATACCCAGAAAGGGAATAGCTGGACTGGATGGGATTTCCAGTCCCAGTTTTTTTGGGAGTCTCCACACTGATTGGCATAGCGGCTGTACCAGTCTGCGATCACATTAACAGTGCAGAAGGGCTCCTGCCTCCCCTCAGCCTCTCAGGTGCTTGTTATTGTTGATTTCTTTACGATAGCCCTTCTTTCCGGAGTGAGATGGTAGCTCAGCGCTGCTTTAACTTGCATTTCTCAACCAGCCGGTGCTGTGGAACATTTTTTCATGGATTTACCTCCTTGGTGTCAGAACCTGAAAGAAGAAATAAAACCTGAAAGGTTTTACTGATACAGTAAAAGGCAAAGAAAGTGAGCTTAAGGATTAAACCACAAAGAGGAAAGGAGATCAGATAGGGAAAAAGGAGTGGAAAACACCTAAGTGTACGTGCAAGAGGGCTAAGATGGTTGTGCTCATGATGTCTATCGTTTTTTTTTTTTTTTTTTTTTTTTTTTTTTTTAATAGCAGTTAGCGTCTAGCGTCTAGAATTTTCGCCTTGACTAACTCTGCATGTTGACGTCTGTGATCTAAGCACCCTCACCGGGGCAGCAATGTGTCATGCACAACCCGTGTTTGAACAACTCTCGTCTTGGTCTTCTAAACGTGAGCCATTTCTGACGTATCATCAGTTGTTATACTCTGTTTAAAATGAATTGAAACAGAAGAGACAAGGAAAAACTTAAGATTTCTTCAAAGTGGGTGCCAGTGTACAATTATTTTCCCAGTGCCGTGTGACTACATCTGTTAACCTGAGCAACAGAGGTGACAATATAGTTAGATAATATAACAACCACTGTTAATTTGCTATTCCTGTTTTGTTTGTTTGTTTGTTTGTTTGTTTGTTTTTGGCACAGGGTCTCACTATGCAGTTTGGGCTGGCCTTGAGCTCGCTTTTGTAGCCCAGGTTGGTCTCGAACTCACACCTATCTTCCTGCCTCAGCCTCCCGAGTGCTGGGATTACAGGGGTGCGCCACCATGCTCGGTGCTAATCCTGTTTTCAAAATCTGTAGCATACGTATTTTTGTAGGCTACCCTGTTTCTGTTTTGTTTTGTTTTATTTTGTTTTTCTATTTGTTTTTGTTTCTGATTGTGCTGTTCAAAATAAAATCAAATTAAATTAAAAAGGAAGAGAGAAACAAAGTATTACGATTCAGCGTGAACAATATCTAAAAATGCACCTTCGTTTAGTATGACTATCCAATGTGTTTTTTATATCTTTGGCCTATTAGTCTGATCGTTAATCTCTACGCATGGTGACTCACTTTATAAGGGCTTATAGGATAAATAGGTGAGCCTGATGCTGGCAAAGGGGGTGAGGGAAGGCAAGGAGGGGAAAGCCTGAGAAGTGGGACATCCGCATGCTCATTCCCCGGGACTCTAGACGTTTTGTGATACATACATATGCTGATAACAACTGAACACCTAAAAAAATGAATGTGTGAATGATCATCCTAGGGTAGTACTGACATCACGATAATTCTTGCATGCTAAACATTAGCTGCTGAATATTGTTATTTCAACTCCTAGTAAAAATACTATAAACTACTCAATTGGTTTGACATTTTATCAGTGCTTTTCATAGACAAATACATCAGGATATGATTCACTCAGGTATCAACAGCTTCTTAGTCACTAAGTTATATGAAGTAAACAACTATTTTATTTTTATTTTTCACCATAACTGATGAGAGAATAACAGAATTCCAACAGGCCCTGACTCGCTCACCTGCAGCTTGGGCTCTGACTCTGTCTGTGTCCGCTGCCTAGTAGTGGCTAGCAGGATGGGACAGCTCAGCTTTCCTCATTCCCTCTGGTTCCTTGGCTAGCTGTGGACAACACAGCAAGCGATTTGTAAGAAAATAGAGGTCTACTCCGCTGGAGCTTGGGAAGCTCAGAAGTCCAGGGTCCAAAGCACCTCAACTGGTGCTGCTCTCCCGACTTCCAGATTTGGATTTTCTGGCACTAGGGTAGAGCCTGGACCTTGCCCATGCTAGGGGAGTGCTCTGCCATGGAGCACCATGCCCAGCCTCTGACGTGACTTCTGCTGGAGGCCTTTAAACCAGGGGACTCACCTTGTGTGGAGAATCAATGATTCAGCCACTTTCATTGAGGCCAATGAATCATTTTTGAAATGAAGGTATTTGGAGAAAAATGTTATATAATAAACATAGCTCTTTGAGTTGTCTTTGTTAAGGAAATTTTAAGAAATGTTTCTTAGTATGGGTGACCATCTACATAGATATCTGTGTGTTTATGGCATTTTGGACGTAGCAACCCACATTGTCGTCCTTTGTCATGTGAATATTTGAAGTTGAGGTGTCCTTTGCTAGAGGCACTAGATGACGATTTGGAACAGGAGACAGAGACCTGGTCCCCTCCAGATGCTCGGAGGAGAGGGTCCTGTTGTGTTGTCACTGCTTAGATGGCAACACCTTTGGTGACTGTGGTGGCGTGAGCGTGCACTTAGTAATTTCAAAACATGCTGACCAAGCTCGTCAAAAATGAGTTCCTGGAGGTCTTCCGTGGCACGTCCCAGGCCTCTTCAATTCCTGCCGTCACTGCTTCTGTTTCCGATTCACTCCATAATCAACATGAGCGCGTTCGTTTGGTCAGACATTGTAGAAACTCCTGAAAGAAAATGTGCCCGTACTAGACTGTGAGACATTGTCTCTTGCTCCACAAAGGCACGGCTCTGCAACGGTGATATGAATAGGATTCATAAATGTTGACAAATGTATTCTGACCTGCTGTTCCCCTTTTTCTAAAAATAACTTTTATTTTATTACATTTTCTTATTGAAATTTTATATCTGAGTATTACAGTAATAAAATGGTCAATAAATACGTAATGGGGGATACCGTTATGTTAACCACCTACTTTACATTACAGTTATACATAATTTTTGACACCCATAAAGGTGATGGAGTATTACAATAAAGTTTGTTCCAGGCATGTGGTAGCTGCAGTATTTGAATATCTCATTCTATCTGTGGCTTGCGAGCTGCTGTGCTCTGTAAAAATGTCTTTCAACTAGCAGTTTTAAAAACTTGGGTGTTCAATAAAGTTTGATGTCACACCAGGTCAATTTTCATTTATTAAATTTTTTTTTTTTTTTTTTTTTTTTTTTTTTGCAGGACCGGGGTTCAAACTCACAACCTTGCACTTGCCCAGCAGGCACTTGTGCCTTGGAGCTATCTCCCCAGCCCCTCATTTATTAAATTCTTGATCCGAGTTCAGCTTCTTTCCTATGCACTGCTCAGTTTATTCAAGAAAGTGAAAAAACCTCTTCTACTCTACGTACTGTGAGCGCCTTCTTGAAGGGACAGACTCAGATGCTAGTGAAGTGACACAATAAATATGAGAAATTTAGGTATAGAATGGTCCCACTGAGGCAGGAGATTCAGGCATGCCCAGCTGGCCAGGATGCGGGTGTGACCTGCCAGTCACAGAGACCTGGAACATGCACAGGCAAACAGGTCCCAAACCCAGAAGCTGTGGCCGATGGCAACCCACTACCGCCAACTCTTCTGGTGGGAGATGGAGCAGATTCGTGCCAGGCTAGCTGAGATCTGCCACCACTCCCCCTCAGAGTGGGGGACAAACTCCTCTGTCCCCCCAGAGTGGGGGACAAACTCCTCTGTCCCCTCAGAGTGGGGGACAAACCCCACTGTCCCCTCAGAGTCGGGGACAAACCCCACTGGCCGCCTCTCAGCCTCTGTGCGTGCCGTCACTCGCAGATTCTCTCCTTCTGGCAAATGTAAAACTTCTCTGTCTCTTACATTTTTCCAATTCTTTGCTCAGGGTCACAAAAACTTGAAAGAGTCTCTAGCAGGAGCCCAAGGCACCTCAGACCCCAGGAACATTTTGAATATGAAGCAAGTGAACATGGAAGATTTAATCCACCAACTAAATGTTAGGACCTTTGAGATGGTGACGATCCTTCTGAGAGAGCTGCGAAGAGGAATTTAGGTCACACGATGAGAAAAGCCTTGCATGTGAAGGTCAGCGGAACACGCTTCCGCAGTGGACGCAGTGTGATGATAACAGCGAATGTCTCAAATTGGAAAAATTTATTACTGTAGCAGACGCATTGCCACTGGGGAGGATTAATGGCCACATATACTGTACTGCATTAAATGTTCTATTTGCTGTACTTTTCATCTTCCCTTGTAAGTTCCCTTGGTAAAAGGATTTTTTTTTTTTGAGCCAAAGACCATGGAAAACAGAAGATAGAAGAAGAAGAAAAATCTCTTTTTTTCTCCCTAATTAGCTAAAAGGAGAATACAGTTACTGTTTTTGTAAGAGAAAGCTACACTTGCAAAGGAAGCCTTCACTGGCGGATGTGTCTCACTGAAGCGACACCTGTCACCGCGGCTCTTCATGGGCCACATGGCTCGCCTTCCTCTGAGTCTAGAATTTGCTTCCCCTCCCCAAGTCCAAGACCCTTTTACCTGGCTTTAGCCCAACGTAACTGGAGTCTCAGTTACTTTTCTCATTTCTGAGATGGTATCCAATGCCCAAATTCAGCAAGGAAAAGTGCATTTAGTTCAGTTGGTAGAGATGTTGTCCATCAAGAGCTGGCTCCATGGTGGGGTGGCCTGTGGCAGAGGGCAGCAGTTCACAGTGCTGGAAGACAGCAAACTAAAAGGAAAGAGGGAGAGGAAGACAGAGGGCATGAAGGGAGAGGGAGACAGACAGAGACAGAGACAGAGCAGAACAGAGAGACAGCGAGACAGGAGACAGTGGAGCTCCTTCTGCCCCTCATGTTGTAAGCATGCTCCCTACCCTAGGGCAGGGGCAGCGCTCACACCTTTAGTCCCAACACTGGACCAGCACCCAGTCACTAGCTCTAGATTCCGCCACCTTCAGAAGCATGAGGCTTTAGGGGACGTCGAGACCCAGCCCACAACAGCAGCTAACCTTCAGTCACCTGGCCGGCTGCCTGTCTCATTTCTGTGTGAGACCCCCTTGCGTCTATAGCAATACAGAACAATATTATTAACCCGTCTTTCAATGAAACTAGGCAGAGAGGAAAAAGGATTTTCCCCCAAATAAGATTGCTAATTTAAACATAACTCGAGTGCATGTCTTACGAGGCAAAACACTGGACCACTATAAGACATGAGTTACTTGAATCTTATCTGTATAGAAACACAAATCATCTAAATCCATAGTAAGACAATAAGCAGAGAGAAGGTGCCTGTCTGGGCCTTGGAGGATCCCTGGCTGGATTTATGGTGCTCACTCAGAATGACTGAAAGAAATCATAACAATCCTTTTGCTTACTTTCAAATATCAGCAAATAAAAGTAAAGCAGATTAAAAGACATTGTTTGGCTTTCTTTTGGGGCAACACTGTCTGCTACAGCGCAGGGGTCTGTGGTGATTTTACTATCATTTTCTGAAGGCTGCACTGCTCCAAGTGGTGCATGTGTGGCGGGATGCTCACTTTGCCACCAGAACCCTACACACAAGTCCACATTTCTGCCCCAAGATGCCCTGACCACGTGCCACATCTGACAGGTACCATTTCTTCCTCAGCCCAACGTAGCATCAGAGGCCTTCTTCAAGGACAAACACACGCTGATCCTGCTCCCCTCAGCCGCTGGCCTGCACACATTGGTAACGGACTTTACCTAAAGGACCATCTCTAGCGATGCCAAGGGCACCAGGCCCCTTCATCCCCTCACTACCTCAGCCTCCACACTCCCCTGCCTGCCTGAGCGCCAACTGGGAGGACAAGGGAGCCCTGACTGAGGAAGCATCCCATATCCCAGAGGAGCTTCCTGACCCTTCTCAAGTTAAAATCCACGGTAGAACCACCGCTTTCTCTCCAAATGTGTGGTTTGCTCTTGGACTCACCTGCTATTGTCCTGTGGAGATTTAAAAGTTCTAACTTTTCTATATTTTTTCACTACTGTATTTGACATTTCTTTTTGCCACAGTCTGTGTACAGCATAGAGCACTGAACGCATGTCCTATGGGCAGAGCAGGGGATTTTTCTCTGTGCGTGTGCTACTACGGATTGGGTACTAGGCCTTCACACTGAGCTGCCTCCCTAGACTTTCAAAATATCATTTTGATTTTGAAATAGGTTCTCCTAAAATTTTATGATTGGTAGAGTGCTTCAATTTGGGTGTTAAGAATGACCTCAGCTCAGTGGCACAACGCTTGCCTGGCAAGTGCAAGGTTGTGAGTTCAATTCCAGGTACAAAAAAAAGAAAAAAATCAATCTGCTGAATCTTGTCCTTTAGGTTTGTGGGTTATGTGGTGTGCAAATGTTTTTCTCAATAAAATTAGTTTACTTAATAAAATAAAATGCTATAGTACACGACCCAGGCTGAGTTCCAAACACCTACTGATGAAGCACAGTGGCGTTTCCTGGCCCCAGAGCAGTCGTGTCTCTCCTCCAGAAGTGAGCAGGTGATATTGTGAGGCTGTGGGACTTCAGCTCCTTGACTCTGAGGTGGATCTTATGAGGCGGGGGTAGGTTGGCCCAGGCCAGGCTTGTGGCATGGCTTTGCAAGAGTGAGGAAGACTGGATGGAAAACCTGACACTGGTTAGAGGACCGTTCATGTGGATACTTAAGTTGTGGGCATTTACTTGGTGTTACTTTCTGGAGCAATTTTCGTCTGGTGCAGGTGGAGGAGCTATTTTGGTTATCCTTAGATTTTCTGACACAGTGACGTACAAGTAAAGCGCGACTGAATGTTGGTTAGCACGAGTAGAGAATTAGGCTGGCTTCCCTTGCACGCTGTTCTCCATGACCCAGCGGCTATTTGCTGATATCGGTGGTGGTTGTGGTGATGGTCACAGTGGTGGTGATCATGATGGTGGCAGTGGTGCTGGTCATGTTAGTAGTGACGGTTATGCTCATGGTGAGGATGACGGTGGTGGTGATGGTCCTGGTTATGGTGGCGGTGGTGTTGGTGGTAGTCATGATGATGCTCGTGGTGGTAGGGACGGTGAGGATGGTGGTCATGGCCATAGGGCTAATGGCAAAGGCAACGATGGTGGGAGTGGTGGCCATGGTGGCGGCGGTGCTCGTGACAACGGTGATGGTGATATTTAATGGCAGAGCTCACCGTTCTCTTTATTTCAAGCTAACTGCTCTTCTGCTAAGGATGATTGTCCTAACTCCTGTTGCCTTGTATCCAATTTCTATTCCTATATCTGTTCTATATCTACTCCAGTTTCTCTTTTCTGTAGTCTTAGGGTCTCCTAAAATTTTACGTCATGGAACTATAAAGTTGCACTGAGAGACTGAACTGAACAGAGGTTCTCGGCTCCCTTGCCACAGGGCTCAGCCTCAGGCCTGCATAATGTGCATTCCCGCCCCGCCTGGCCCCCGCATGCGCGTCCTGCTCCTTTCAGCTGCACTGTATCAGTGATCCTTCTTGAGCACAACAACTCAGAATTTGAGTATGGAACAGGCGTATTCTGTTTTATAGCTAACATCTTCCAACATGGAAATAGCAGCCTATTTGATATCAGATAGCTTTTCTACCAATCAGAATCTCCTCTGCTGCAATCCCAGGCAAAAGCAAGAAACCTTCAGAACTGTGTTGTTCTTGCTGTGCAGCAGGCAGTGAGGCACCCACTGCCCACAAGGCGTCAGGGCCCTCGGCGGGGCCATCGGTCCCATCAGCGTCCTGGCCCGTCCGTCGCCAGAGCCGCGCATCCTCCCTTGCGAAGGTCCCTTCTCTGTCTCATGCCGCAACACAGCAGAGCTGTTTCTCTCCTGACTCCTGCATCAGGAGAAGAGCAGGAGTTACCCAAGATGTAGCCCTGGGGTGTGCGTCCTGGCTGGGCTCGGCACAAATCCCTGCTCTAGCTGGAGGCTTATTGTGACCCCAAATGGAAGGCCCAAGAAAAACCAAGAGCACATGCGTGGATCTCAAGTGGCAACGTGGAAGCAAGCCACTGTGTTGAAATTCCCTGGGAGAAAATGCGGTGGCACCTCCTCTCCAAGTTTCACTTCCTAACGTCACCGACCATCTGGAGACGCAGAGTGGAGCACCCAGGGAGGCACGAGCCATCGCTCTCTCTGGGGCGCTGTCTGGGGAGTCCTCAGGGGTTCTGGAGCCATCTTGCTCTGTCCGGCAGAGACGCGACACCTGCCCAGGGCCTGCAGCAGCGCTGAGCTTCTCTGTTCTGGTGACCCTCATTTTACCTAACAGTGGCCCCAACGCGCAGGAATAATGATGCCAGCCCTTGTGTCCCGCTGCCATCTACTCCGTCGGGTTGTTGTTGCTCTCGCAGGGTGCCCCATGTACGGACATCACCAGAGTGGCTGTGCAGGAAAACACAGCACTGAGCTCAGTGCTACCCCCTGTGGGGCACCCGGGCGCTTGCAATGTGATGCATTGCCCTCTTCCACCTTACCCAGGTCCACCGGAAGTGTGCAGCAGAGCCATTCATGGGTTTCCAGCGAAATAGGTCCAAGAGACACCGCGGGGCATCTGCTAAGCACCTTCTTCGGACGCTGCGGTAAGGGAAACTTTCTGATATTTATTACACTGCAACGCCTTGTTACCCATGCCAGCCTGGGATAAATGGATCTCATCTGAGATTTGAAAAGATAAATGGAAAATTTAATTTAAAAATTCAATTTGAAATAAACTTTCCACAGAAAGAAAGCTGGATTCTGAATGTAAAGCTCCAGGTGATTGAAAGCCAGCTCCACTCTGCGTAGATCCTGCTGCAGAACCCCTCCCCCGGGACGGACCCCAGCGCTGGGAGCGCGGTCATCCAGCGCCCCCTCTGGCACTGCTGCGTGTAGCAATCAAGGTGATTTGAAAATGTAGACCTCCCTTTTAAAAAATTATTTTAGTAGTACGTGTTTGCAGTACCTGCAATTTGCCATCATTTGGGGGAGCACACGATGCGACTTGTTCATTTTGTAAGCCCCATGTCTTTCCCTCGTTTTAAAAAGGGAAGATGCCATTTGCCAGTCGGTTTCAAGAAGTAGGCATTCTGCGTGGTGCTGAACCTTGTGCCGCGAGGGCCTGCCAAGGACTCATGCGCTGCTCAGACAGTGACACTTGGACTCGCAGCCCCGGAATTAGGGCCACGTGCAGCAGGGGACACTGAGTGGTGGGTGTGCACCAACACCAAGGGGTTCAGAAAACATCGCAGGTCACACAGAAACCGCAAAGCTGACCTTTTCTGTGTGTGAAGGCTCGATGGTAGCTCTAACAGCTCCAAAAGGTTGAGGCCAATTGCATCAGAAAACGACCCTGATCTGCCCACCGCCGCGCCCAACCCTTTCCTCTCTGGTCAAGGACCCTTCATCAGCTGTCGCGCAGGTGTCAGCGGCATCTTTCACGGAGATGGCGCTTTAAAAGGAAGTCTACACTGAGTCCCCATTCTCGATGATATCTGCCTGTTCTTGGGTGATCGTCGAGTTTTCTCTTTTCCTGGTGTGGGGGTCCAAGCCAGTGTGTCCCTTGCATGCTCTGTGACCCGCCTGCACACTTGGCCCCGAGATACCCATTCTTTGTTCCTTATTGCTTTCTTTCTTTCTTTCTTTCTTTTTGTATTTTAGGGAAGGGTCTACAGGGTGTTCAGGGTCTCAATATTTGACTAAACTCGTAGTGATCTGCCTGTTTACAGCCTCTGAAGAGCTGAGATTACAGGCATGCACCCACCACGCCCAGTCTCACTTGGCATCTGCTCAGGGCACCCGAGGAGTGGGGCCAGCACTGCAGACCCGACGGTCAAACCCCCAGCCTCTGTGCCTGTTTGCAGGCGCTTTAATCCACGGAGCTGTTTGGTCAGCCCTCTTGTTGCTTTCTTTATAACAGGGTCACTCTGTGGGGGCTGGGCAGGGTGAGAGCACTTCAGAAGCTGGGTCACTGTGCCCTGTTCCGGCAACCTTGAGCTCTGGGCCCCTGGCCAGCTCCAGCACCACCTGTGACCTTAGGTCCTCAGGCCGTGTGCTGGTGGCACGGCCTCACCTTAAGCAGCAGGCAAGAAATGCACTGTTCTTTAAATTTATGGTCTGTTGTTGGGCTTTGGAAGAGAGTCGGGCACAGAGAAAGGGACAGGGAGGAGAAAGAGGGCTGAAAATGTTCAAGATGCCCGACATTCTTCCCCAACCCCTCAACCCAAGGGACTGTGCCGCATTCACAAACATCTAACAGCAAGATGCCATCGTAATATTCTGTTCTAAAATGATACAAGCCCATTATTGTCTTGCTCGCCTCGTATGTAGTTAGTACAGGATCTACAGGGTCTTACCTCACAGATTGGACTCGCAGAGATCCTCAAGTTTTCAGCCACCCAAGTGCTGGGTTATTATAGGCATGCGCCAACACACCCAGTCGCAATCATCATCTCAGTGTGCCCCGGGGGGCGGGGACACCATGGCCTGCCGGGGATTGAACCCCAGCCCTTGTGTCTACCTAAGCGAGCGCTTTAATCCTCTGAGCTCCCTGGCAGGCTCTTACCATGCTATCTTATGTTTCAATTATTATTTTCTTTTGTGGGCAGTACCAGGGATTGCTTTGTATTTTTTCACATAGTTTGTTTATTTAAAGGGGAGAAAAGTAGCTGGGATTATGCACCCAGCACTTGGGAGAGTGAGGCAAGAGGAGTGGTGTGAGTTCGAGACTAGCCTGAACTGCATAGCAAGGCCCTGTCTCAAAAGGACTAAGAAAAAAGAGGGTGGAGAAAAGTAAAATCAGCTGCAGAAGTTTCAAAACAGGCTAGTAGATCGTAATTTGGCAAGTTCTAAACTTTCGAAGAGCTCTACCACCACCTAGTGGCTGCAGGGCGGTAGTGCAAAGGCACTTCCCGTACCCAGGCGTCACGGAATGAAAACATGGTTTAGGCCAGCGAGGAAATGAACTTAAACCGTTCAGTGCACAGCGAATGAACCATCGCGGGGTAAACGCACAGGAAGGAGCAGTAGTGAGGTTCTGGACCTACGAATAGCACGTGGAAGCCACCCCACCCACCCCCCCGGTCTGGGCACTGACTGCCCCGCGGGTGACTGTGGGGACAACGGGCTCCATGAGGACTGTCTGCGTTTGTGCCCCGAATCTGATTCTCAAGGAGCTCAGAGTGAGTGAGACCGAACTCAGAGGAGTCTGTGGCCATCGTGCCCCAGGGTCACGCTAGGTGCTTTAGGGTAGAGACAGGCTTACTTCTGAGGCTGGTCAGGGTCACGGGCCTGCGATGCAGATGTTCTGAGCCCCTAGGTCACCACCTAGGAAGTACCAGCAGGAAGCCACTTTTCAAATCCTCTGCCTCAGCGCCTGACCTGACCACTACAGCAGTGAGGGGGAATCAGGAAACCAACCTGCAGCATGCCACCAAAATGTCAGAGGTAGTTGTTTTCCTACACTTCAGAAGCAGTTACTGGTCACCTGCTGCTTGGATTTGCTCAGGTAATTTTTCTACATTTTGGAGAAATTATTACTTTTTTTTTTTTTTTTTTTGGTCTTTTTGAAACATGGTCTCACTATGTAGTTCAGGTTGGCTTTGAGTTCACTCTGTAGCCTAGGCTGGTCTCAAGCTTGCAAGGATCCTCCTGCCTCAGCCTCCTGAGCCAGACCACTTTGCTTGACTCCTGTGGAAATTATTTTTGAGTCTCCACTCTCCCTGTCCCTGCAGCAGTCCCTGTGGTTCTCCACCTTGGCCTAGTCTTCACGTCCTCGGGAGATCGAGGCTGTCCACTCTCCAGCCATGCACCTGTGTGCCGCACCTCACCTCCTCCCCAGTCACGTGAGGTCCTGCCTGCTCTCCAAGGTCAGACACGTCTGTGCACACAAAACCATCATGTGCCGCAGCAAGCACGCTGGGCCAGGCGTGTGCTGTGCTGCCCCTCCCTCTGCAGAGTGATCAGCCCTGTTCTGGTCATCTGGCCAGCTGGAAGCGTTCCGCCTGTTGTCCCGACCGCAGCAGCATTCAGGGAAGGGAATTCCAGGTCCGTAGAGTCACTGCTTTAGGCCAGGTTCGTTCTTACCTTGGTAGCACAGCCCCTGCCCCCCACTCCCCGCTCAGTCTGCTGAGTTTAGGCCACAGAAGCCCAGCCAGGCATGCAGTGAAGGTCGGCAGGCTGCAGTGTGGGGACTGCGGCTCCTTCCGTGGTACAGTGACCCTCGGTGGTGGCTTCAGGCTCCAGAAGAGTTGTTCTTTAGAATGCTTCAAAGGCATGGCTTCCCGCCATGCTTGAAGTGGGTCTCAAATGTGCGGCTACCCCGCAGCCACTAGGAGGAGACGGAGGCCTTGGCCAGGCTGCGCTCAGGGGGGCCTGCAGGACATGAGCCATCCCCGCTGTGGGAAGCCAGGGCCAGCGGCTGAGGAAAGCCAGCAAGGCTCTAACCGGAAGTGGGGCTAGCACACCCTTCAGGCAGGGTGGCCACATGCTACAAGTGACACCGCTTAGAGCTCCAGAGGTGAGAGCTCCAAGGCACAGATTCCCACGGAGCTCGGCGGGTGAGGGCGGCTTTCTGGCTCAGAGGTGTTACCTGTTCACTGCGTCCTCAGTGACAGGACGGGGTCACGGGTCACATCCAGGCCCTCTGCACACAGACACCAACCCTCACTGACCCTCGTATGACCACTGACCACACCACCCCAGGAGAGACCTGACCGCCTGGCCTCCTTGAAGGTCGGCATTCTGATTGGTGGATCTGGGTTGATAAAAATGTAAGGGGCTAGGCCAGAATGACATGAGGTCTTTGCCAAGTGGACTTCTCCCTGAGACAGGGCACTGCCCAGCAGCTGTCCTACCCGCTGACCATACTGCTCCCCCATGTGCTGCAGGTGGGTCACACGGCCGTGGGTCAGGGGGCTCAGGGGTCAGGGGCTATGGATCGGGTGGGTCAGGTGGGCTGCGGGTCGGCATGGGTCAGGGTCAGGTGGGCTGTGTCTCCCTGGGCAGCAGACGCCACAAGGCACATGGCTGCTCAGCGCTGGGCCACTCTGGGAGCCAGAACTGTTTGCCACTTGGTGCTCACTCCTTTCCAGTGAGCGAGTCTGGCACTTTTCCGTGCTTCCTTCTTCTCCACACGCTGCTCCCTCCCAGCTGCCGTATTGTCTAGAGAGGAGAGCCGAGGCGTGTGTGTGTGCGTGCCCGTGCCGGAGCGTGTGTGCGTGTGTGCGTGTGTGCGTGTGTGCGTGTGCGCGCGTGCCGGTGCGTGTGTGCATGTGTGGGTGTGTGCATCTTCCTCTCCATCAGCTCAGAGCAGCCCCCCACCCGCTGTGGACAGACCTCCCGCACTCTGCCCGCCCCCTGGTCTGGACCCTCTTCTGCGTTGGAGCACACAGCTCTGCTCTGCATGACACCGATTCTACTTGTCCCCAGGCGCTTTCCCTCCGAAGCTCCATGCTCCCCAGCTGTCTCGAGGTTCCTCCTGCATCCTGGTTGTGTTTGTTGTTTCTGTGCCGTGAAACTGAGGTCACACAGGGTGCCGTCCCTGGCAAAGGAACAGATTCTGCAGGTGGCCTTGGGGGTCAGAGGCTCTGCAGGGTGCTGGAGGCCGTGGGCAGGTGGGCTTGTGGGCTCCTGAAATGCCCTGACCATGGCCTTCCCGCAGCAATGCACAGCCAGGGATTCTCGCTCCATAGGTCCTCAGGCTCAACCTGCACTGTGGCGCGTTGGGACCGGACAGGTCGGTCCTGTCTGGACGCAGAAGCAGAGCGATTTCGGCATTCTTCTGTCTTCCTCTTTTCCCTGTTGCCTACTAAATATGGGGCTCTGTGAGGACAAGGGCTTTTGCCTCCCCACCCCTGATGTCAAGTCAGGGCACCGTAAGTCGTGGAATGGGGAATGCATGACCCCCAGGGGCGCAGTAGAAGTTTTGGGGCTTTTCTCATGCAGAGTGCGATGCGGGATGCAGGCTCTGCAGTCATGGAGCTCCGCAGTGGAGGGGGAGGGGGCCCCGTGCCTGCAGAGGGGCATTGGTCTGTCCCTTGGTATTCGCTGACTCCTGAGGTTTTGTTTAAAGGGCTGCATCCCGGCGCGACACTCCCCTGTCATCTCCTCCGCATGTGTCTCTCTGATTTGCAGCTGCCACACTTCTTGTTCCGAGTGGCAGGCTGAATGCACTGCCATGCCCCAGATACACTCTGCGAGCTCATCAGGATGAGAGTGCAGTCGCTTACCAAGGCCGGAGCCGATACGGACAGCAGGAAGAGGTGAGAACAGCAGCCGCTTGGAGGTGGGAGAGAGCCAGCAAAGACCTAAACTCCTCAGCGGGCAGCAGCGAGAAGGCAGCACGTACGTAGATCGCTGGCACTTTGGGAATTGCCCCGCAGGGCACTGACACAGCTCAGCACGCTGTCACCCTGCGTCCTTCTGAAAGTGGACAGCAGGCAAAGCAAAAAGGAATGTTCAGGCTGAAGTGATTCCTCACACCGCCCCAGACCTGGAAGAGATCCTCTTCCTCGCTGCAGTGGGCCGAGTCCCCATGCCCTCCCCCTACTCAGACTCTGAGGTGCTGTTGGTGTTAGGAGACGGGGCCCCAGATATGGCCTTGGGGGGGGACTCTCTCCATGCAGAGGCAAGGAGCTGGTGGCGGTGTATGTGAAACCTAATGGACCCAATGAAGTCAGCTGGCTGCTGAGTGCCACCAGTACTTAGATAAGCAGAAAGAGTCACCTCAGGAAACTGTCTCCTCAGCGGCTGGTGAAGGCCTTGAAAGCGCTTACCTGGGCTCCGAAAGGGGCAGTGGTCTCCAGGGCAGGGCCCGTGTGGCTGAAAATCGAACATGGAACCTCATGCTGTGGCTCGGTGCAAGGCAAGGCAGTTCAGTCCCTGGACTCACAGTTTGACTCCTCTTCCAGCGAAGGCACCGCTGAAGGAAGTGGGATCCTTTCAAATAGAATGGGAGTGTGTGAAATGACTTCCAGGAAGGGAGGAACACGTGGGTGTGGTGGTGACGGCCAGCATGACGGTGGGGTGGGCAGAGAGAAGTTCCTGGCTCACTGAGACCCTGCCTCAATAAATACATAAATAAATAAGCAATTAAAGCGCTGAGAATGTAATTCATTGTGAAGGCCCCAGGTTCACAATGCTAAACAGAAGGAGGAGGGGAAGAGAAAAAGGAGGTGGGGGAGGGAAAAGATTGATTCCTCGTGATGGTTGATACTTTGCCTCAGCCTGAAGTGAAGCCGCTTTGTTCTGCTCCCTGGGGCCTGAAGGACCTGTCACAGAGGCTCCAGTGTGTTGCTGTGTAAGCTTCCTCATCTCCAGCAAGAGGACGGTGCAGAGCCCGCGTGAGTGCGGCCCACCAGGCATGCGTAGCGTACTTACCATGCCAGGAAGTAGAGAGGCGTGCCCCGCCCCTCGCGCTCCTGTCACTCTGCGTCCTCTGCAGCCCTCCGCTGCTGCCCCTCCCCTGCCTTGGGGGCGCGCTGAGAGCTAAAGCAACCTTTAGCAACCTTTCGCTTCTTACTTTTGCACACTGCATGTTTTGTCTCGGCTAGGAGAGCAAAGTACCCAAGACGGTCCCTAACTTCCAATCGGTCTTGCCGGGTTTGCCCGTGGAAACATAACCAACGCTACTGCGCAGCTGACACCATCGCAGTGGACCCCACACATCTCTGCGCCCACATGCTGGGCAGAGACTCGCAGAGGCCAGGTGGTCCCTGGAGCTTTGGCTCAGGCTCTCTCTGAAGCCCTGCTCCGATTGTTCTTTTCCAGGCCACAGAAGACCCACTGCGTGAATATGAGCACCGTCAGCAGCCCCCAGAATATGCACATTGCTTTCCTGACTGTGGTAGAGAAGCTGACCACATATAAAGGCCACTTCTGAGCAGCGTCCAGCTCAGAGAAGGGCAAACCCAGCAACGCGGGGCTGCGCACGGCTCACGCATTGACTCTCAACACCAGATTCTTAACAGATGCAGATGCGACGGCGCTGAGATCTCACATCTCGCTCATTCGACTGCTTGGCCTGCACGGAAGACACAGCAGGCTTGGAGAAGGAAAGCTGAGCCTGCCGCTGTGGCCTGTGTCTCAATGTTCCCTGTGGTCCCTGTGGCCACGAGGGGTGGGCTTTCAGAGGTGGCTGAATCTAGAGTTTGTGACTGATTCATGGTCCAGTGCTGGTATTAAGGGTGTGAGCGCTGCATCTCCCCTGGGGCTTGCTGGCGCCTGAATACAACACAGGTGAGGGGAGAGGCTTGGCTGTCCGGCTGTCCCCTGTGGCCTCTTCTACCTCCATAAACTGCTGCCTGCTGCCCTGTGTCACCCTGCTTTGGAGCCAGCCCAGTGTGACCTGAAACCTCCACATGCTGTGAGCTAAATAGACTTCCCTTCCTGAATTTTGGATGGGGGCCAGGTGTTTCTCTCAGCAAAGGGAAAAGAACAGAGACACTTAAGAACAGGTTCAATGGCCGCTGTGCTCCCCGACCTTGCTTTGTCACTGGAACAAATGAACGTATCGCCTGGCGCCTGCCGGGAAGCTGGTGACCGTGAGGCTGCCTTCCACGCTGTCCATGAGGCCCAGCAGCACTGTGCTCTTGGCGGAGGTGCAGGGCACCCTCGTCGCCCTCTGTCAGGGGTGGAAGGGCGCTCAGCTATGACCGTGCCCTCCTTGGCAGGGGTCTTGGTGGCTTTCCTCTCACAAGACATCATGCCAGCTGGTTGCATCAGGGGCCCCATGCCAACAGGACAGCATGAGCAGAAGCAGCCACAGCTTACCTAGGTAACAACGAAGACCCGCTGCACCAGGGTGGGAGGCAAGTGCCACGACTGAGGGCCCATCTCCACAGCAAGATTTCTAGGGTCTAGTGGCTTGGGACACGGCCACACACCCTGGCTGAGAAGAAGTGTGGACCCCTGCACATCCTGCAGCCCTGAGCCTCCACAGCTGTGTGGCCAAGTCTTTTCTCCACATCTGTCATCTCTCTGTCTGTCTGTCTGTCTGTCTATCTACCTATCTATCTATCTATCTATCTATCTATCTAGTTACCTATCTACCTATCATCTACCTATTGTACCTATAGCTGTCTATCTATATATCATCAATATCTATATCTATCATAGCTATCACTTATCTTCTCTAATTGATTCTGCTTTTCTGGTTTTATTTTTCTGATAAAGATTTAAAAGTAAGAGATATAGGTCTCATTAGAGCTAAATTTTTTAACAACACAATCGCTTATACTGGTAGAGATTACCAGTGCATTTTTTTGGGTACAAAATGTGACAAAATACTATCAGTGTATTTTTTTAAGAACTGCAAATAGCCCCATTTCTGTTTTCCACGGAAACTGCTTTGGGATACTTTTCAGGCAGCCTATCGGGCGTCAGCCTTCAGGCTGTAAGGTACTGATTGGCTGATAATACGTGCAGTTGTCATTACGCAGCACCCCTCCCTCTCGACCGCCAACACTGCCGCACTCACCACACGAGACCTTTGTACGTGACCAAGGCCACAGTGGGGCATCACCGCCGCGAAGGGGAGGCGAACGTGGCCCGGCGCGTGGAGTCTGCATCCCCACCTGTGTGGTCTCTGCCCAGGTGTGGGACGGGCCTGGAAGGGACCAGGAGAATCCTGTTGCTGTGTGTGCCAGTCCCCAAGGCCAGGCTCAATATTACGTGTCTCAAAGCAACCCAGGCCGAGATTTGTCACCGTGGACAGCCAGTGACACGTGCAGGAAGCCGAGGGCCAAAATTGTCAGAAAAACCTGACTCTGCCTGATTAGTTGTTTACGAAAGAAAACAGAAAGAGGCCGCAGCACAGCTGGTCACCCGTGAGGGGTACCGGCCCCCTGCCCCAGCTCCTTCAGCAAGTGCCAGAGTCCTTGCCCTCCCCACTGCAGGGGGAGAGCCTGCAGCGGCTCCTTAGAGAGCCAGGCCCCATCGGAGGGCCAGGGCTACAAAGTGAGCTGAAGACCAGCCTCACCTGTCCAAGACCCAGCGAGGCCCAGTCTCAAAGACCAACCAAACAAACAAGAAGTGGCAGTAATGCTAAAACACAGGAAAGACGACCACAGGTGGAAACGGGCCCAAATCACTGGTCTGGCTCAGCCACTCGGTCACAGGTTTGCCAGTGAAGCCCTGTTCCAAAATGTGAACTAACTCATTCCACCCCCCGGCACCGTATTGTATTACCATCCTTTTGCTTGCGGCCTGGTTGTAGCTTTTGCTGGTCGCTGGCTCCTCCTTGGCTGGTGAGACTTTAATGTGCTTTTGGTCGATGCTGTACAAAACGCTGCATCCTCAAATGCAAGTCCCCCTACTTCTGTTTGGTAGAAAGGAAAGGAGAGGAAAACAATGAAGGAGAAAAAGGAAAGGAACGGGAGGCAAAGACACAAACACCTAAGCTCTGGATCCCAGCAAATCCAATTCCTCGCTGGCTCCTACAATAGCTTGGATTATTGCTATGAAGCACAGTGTCTTAAATTATTTTCTATTGGGAAAATTAGCCGGTCATGCAGACTTTGCCTGCTCTTCCCCTAGATTAAAACTACCCAAGAAATAACAGCCCTATAATTGAAATGCGGTGTACTGAGCACCTATTCCACTGGAAATACAATAGCAAGAATGAGCCTTCACATCTTGCGCTTGCGAGGCTCACGAGCTTGCACTGCTAACCTGATCACACAGCAAACAAGCACAACTGGCAGCGGGTGCCAGGAGGGGACAGCCGAGTGGTGAAGCCATGTGTCGGGCGCTCTCAGGGTCAGGGATGGTGAGGACGAGGGGGGCCCATCCCAGCCAGGGCACCCACGGGGTGAGAAGGACATGGAGCTCAGCGTGGACTCAGCAGGTAAGCTTTGCGGAGCCTCCTATGACATTGGCTGAGGCAGAGGCAGGGCTTAGAGGATCTGGGTCATTATTTATCAGAAGGAAGAAGGTCACAGCGCTTCAGAGTTTGAGGGAACCATAGAGGTAGAGAGGAATGAGAGCCACATTCTGTCACTGAAGTGGAAAGTGAGGGAGAGAGAGAGGCAGAGGCAGAGGCAGAGACAGAGATGGGGGGCCAGTGGGGTGGACAGAAAGCCTTTATTCAATTAACAAAGGCATGAAGAAGGAGGAAAGAAGAAACGGGGAAGAGAAGGAGGGAGGGAGGGAGGGAAGGAGGGAGGAAGCACAAGGCAAGTTTCTTAGCACTCTGGGTTGTGGGCACGAACCTTAGAGAAGCAGCTTTCAAGGATGATGCCCGGCTTCTTCTGCACTTCCAGTCCCAGGAATACTGGGTGGTTTTCAGCAGGGACACGTCCGGTCCGCTGCGCAGGTCCCAGCTGGCTGTGCGGAGGGTGCTCCTGAAGGAGGGCTGAGGCAAGCTGCCCAGGGGCTGCTGTGGAGATCCGAGTCAGTAGTCACGGTGCGATAGTGACAGCACTAAGTGCATAGCGCTGCTACAGTCACCGAAGTTGTGAGGCTCTGCTGAGGCGTGGCCGCTCTAGCCGGCCACAGATCATGGCTCCAGTGAGCCAGGACTACCAGGGTGAGCAACACAGGGGCATGTGGCTTTTGTTTAAACGTGTGCAACAGGAGCTGTGCACAGCACCCCCTGTGGAAGAGTTTAAGCCACTCGAGGCTCTCCTCAATTAACAAGCAGAGTTCCTGGAATTTCAGACCGAGCAAAATATTAAATTAAAACTTCCAGCTCAGCAAAATAAAGCCTGACTCCTAAACATGTAGGGTCACTGTGAGAATAGTAAAATATTATGCAGGGCACAGAAAGAAAGTTGATCCCTTTTGCTGATAATCATCATCTTGGGCTCAGCTGTCTTTTTATGTTTTGCAAACGCTTGTGTGCATTTCTGAGTACACCGCTGAAAATGGTCATCTCGTGTATTTTATTTTTTTTTAAATGTGAAGTAGAGACTTTTTTAATCCTGGAGAAGAAAAAGAGTTGATGATGCTCAGAAGTATTTCTCCTGAAAGTTTTTATTGGTAAGTAGAGAAAAGAAGCAGACATCCCTCCCCTCCCCCGCTGAGCCATGTCACCTGTCTTACTGCGAGGTGGTGCTTCAGACGAGTGGACGGCAGGATGCACAATTTGAGTATAAGACCTCTCACTGCAGCTCTTCACCACTGTGTGCTACCCTTGGGAGAGGCGGGGCGGGGCGGGGCGGTTTTACAAACAAAGTAGGAAATGAGGAAAGGCTCGCCTGCCACGCGTGGCTTGCTGCCGGTGCCCCCGGGGCTGGCTTTCACTCATAGCTCCCTTGGCCAACACGTCACCTGCCAGGGCTTGACTCAGGCTCCCCCGTCACCCTTCAGGCTCCGATGTGTCCAGGGACAGCCAGACGTTCACGCTCCTGGTTAACTTACGAGCGCCTGTCTGTGAGCCAGCTCACTGGTCTGTCCCTGTCTTCACCATGCAACTGCAGCTTCTTCCATGTAAAACCAGCTCTGCCCACGCCCCGCAGCCCCTCACGCACGTGTTCTTTTTTGTCTCTTCCATCTGGCAAGGCTCACTGAACTTACAATCTACCCTGTCTCTTCACTGGCCTCCGGTTTCCAGGCTGGGGAAATCACAGAGGGCAGAAAGGCAAATCGATGTCACCGCTCCTTGTCTCCTTGTCACAAAGCCCAGAGCCCCTGGGACTGCTCAACACCTCTCTTCTTGTCTTCATCCCGCATGTTTGCTGAGAAATTTACTGACATGTAATGGAATCTCCTTTAATCTCCTCTTATGAAACAACATTTGCCTGCTTACATACACACTAACCATCTATTATACTATACTATATTATATTATATTAATTATATTATATTTCTCTGACACAGGGTCACAGACTGCTGAGCTCTCTCCCTGGACACTCCTTGTCTTTTTTATCTCATAACTTGAGGTGCACATTAACAAGAAGAGGTGCAAACATGCAGTCATGCCTGGGATGGAAATCTTAATAAACTCAAGACATCAAAATTGATATTTTGAATATTTATTAATAAGGCCGAGACAATAGCCTTTATATAGCATGATTTATATAAGTTGTCAAGATACATCTTGTATACAATCACAAAACCAAGACATTTTTTACATAGAGTAAAACTCAAGACAGATTTACAAGCAATTTTATACAGTTCTCATATATTTCCAGATCAATTTATACAATCTTTAATCCAAGAATTTGCATTTGTTCATTAGATTTTCCAGGGAGATTAGGGAGAAAAAAAAGAAAGACAGAAAAGAAAAAAAACACACTAGCAAATCACCACCGTAGCATGCAACATATAGTCGGAAACAAGGACACATCCCCAAGTACTGTATTTTCGTTTTAAAATCAATTTTATTAGGTCTTCCGTTTGTCCACACAAGAACTTCCTGTCATTACCATGGGACATGTTGTCAGGGCATTAGCACACACTGAGCGGCAGGAGGCACGCTCGAGCGCATCCCTCAAACACAGAGACAGTCAAATCATAATCATATTCACATGCTGGGTGCCAAATAAAATGAGTACTTGAACTTCACCTATTTTACCAAATGTATCGTTATGTACAGCGTAACGAGTTAAGAAAACTGTCACTTATTCTACCTACCAGGGAAGGAATTGTATTAAATGAGTTGGACCCAAAGGGAACCTTTGATCACAAGGATATGGGATACACGGAAGGCATCAGTGGCCCCACTCATCACCAGAGGCAGGGGATTCTTAAGGAAGCTGCTCGTAACTGGGCAGTGAGCTTTCTCGCACTTTCATTTCAAGCTCAAAGACAGGGAAACTCACTTCCGTCACATACAAAGCTATAAACACTTAGAGCTACAGGTGGCTGATTTGGGAATATCTGACATCATAGCAATGAAAATAAATCTTTAAAAATATTGTTAGTTATGATTTAAATAATAAAGTAAAAAAATACTATCAACATCTTTATGATCTCTTAATGAAATGAATCATCGAGCAAATAATTTCTAATAAGCTGGGCACCATATAATACTGTATCGTTTATTTTACCTCACACCACTGAACACAGCTAGTGTCACCATAGTTACGGGCACGCTCATCCTAACCGTTCCTATAATAAAAGTCATCATCAGCTGGTTACCAGCTATAACTGTCTCGCAAGATGACTATGTAAATGTGTGCAACCCACAAAATAAGTCTCCCCATATGCTGAAAATAGGCATTTAATTAGTATGATTTATTAAAATGCGGACAATATTAAGAAGCAAAGTCATGTGCTTCCCCTTCACCTCAGAGACTGTTCTCTTAAACTGAAATGGCAAATGAATAATGCGATGTCCCAATCATGTCCTGGATATTAAGTAAAAACCGGGAAAACGCCTATGCCTTGATATTGTGGCTATGCCTCTGTCGTTGTGTGTCACCCCCTTCTCGTAAAATTTCACTCTGTGCTTTTTCTTCTATAGCTGAAAGTTTCTTCACAACCAAACTTTAAACCAAAAAGAGTCTTCAGTCTTCGATGATGCAATGAATGTGTGAGAAAACTGAGTTGTTTTAAAGGTCTAGTCCCTGGACTAAGTACATATTAATTAGAGATTATAAACTGTCACTGTCAGGATTAAAAAAAAAAAAAAAAAAAAAAAGGTAATTGGTAATTGTGTTAAAACAAAATAAAAAGTGAAAAATCAGGCGCTGTGTTATATACAAAAAAGTAAAAAACACCCAAGAGCCCTGTTTAGAATTAAAAAAGAAGCTGTTCTGTTGTTAAGTAGGGTAGGTAATCCACATCATGCAGAGGAAACACATTCCCTTAAGGACGGGTGTTGCATAGAACAATTCCAGTACAGCCTTGGAGCTTGGGCAGCCAGCTGGTGCAGGGTGGGGTCTCAAACTCCCTGCAGGGGAGGCTGGTGTGCAACAGGGTTTCTGTCCTGTCTCTCCTGGTGAACACAGCTCACCACTGGCTTAGAGCAGAGGGTGCCCGCAACACTAGGCTCCTATTCCTTTGAGGTCAGCAGCTGCCAAGGGAAGATGCTGGGTGGCAACCCCTCCAATGGGTCATTCTAAGGGGTGCACAGGAGTAAGCCAGGCATCCACCCAGTTCTCACACTGCTGACAGGGCCAGAAGAGGAATCAAGGTTTGCCTGTGCAGCGTGGAGCCGAGCCCCTCCATGCAGAGGGTGGGCTTCAGACTCTTGCTCCCCCAATACGACTGATGGTTATGCTTCCCCTGTTGCTGGCATCTCCTGGAAATATCTATAGCAACCACCAGCAGATCTAGCAACCTCTAGAATTAAAACTCTGCAATCCCCTGGTTTGAGGGCCGCTGCTCCGCAGAGCCCAGGGGCACCAACGCCGTCAGGGTGTCGGGAGGGAGAGCTACAGGCAGCCAGGGGCAGGCTGGGTGCAGGAGGGCCGTGTTATTGGGGGTATCTGAGAAATTCCTTAAGTTTAGCAACTGACATCTCTCTGAAATTTAGAGTATTTTTCTTCAAAATTGAGAACATTTAATATACACCCAATATTTCAGAATTGCTTCTTCTTAATCCTGCTAAAACCTCACTTTGAATAATTTTAAACAATGAAGGTTTTCTTTCTTAGTTTACTGATTTTTGTCCCTGCCAATGCTTGCCATTGTTTTGGAGGATGATACCGCATATAAAATTGAGAATTAAAAAGCTACATAATTATTAATGCCTCTCTTCTGTGTATAAAACTATATTTGAAATGTGCTTTCATATTTTATAGGTCTCTTGATTTAAACACCCCGACATCCCATGAGGAAGGCTAGGAATGTGATATCGTTTTCATCCTATGGGTAAGAAAACTAGAGAAACATGAGTTTAAGGGATATGTGGAAGGCCAGTGGCACAATCAGTATCAGAAGTCTGGATTTTCACACCCACCAGGTGTGTTTTCCACAATTCCACGTTATTTCTGCGACTGCTGTTGGAGGATGGGGAAAGCGTTCTTATTCTTAATGGCGTAGACACTGGTCACTTCACCATGTGTTATTAAGCTGGCTCAAAGAGTATTTTAATCTCCAATGTTGACGTTGTACATATTTTCCCAACATAGATGATCACTGTGATATTGTCAGTTAGGGAGGGACACAGAGCACTACGGAGAACTACGTCTGGAGTCAGAGTTCTCCTACAGTCAGTTAATGGGTGCGGGGTAAAAACATGGAAAATCAGAAAACGACGCCAATTTGATTTCACAAGATTAATATGATTTGTTTGCCAGGGAAAGTATCTTTGTTTTCTGGCAATACATTACCCAAGAGAAGAAAAATATGCAGGATACACATTTATTTGCAATTCCACAAAGAACAAGAGATCATGCTTCCTAGAACAGACCAATTTAATCCGGGTCCTTTGGTATGTGCCTTGAAAATGCCTTAGTTAATGGAAAGCTGTGGAGACTTCAACATTCTCAATCCAATTTCCAATATCATGTGAGTCAACAGTCTTTATTTGCCAGATATGGTTTTATTTCTAGATAAATAATTTTATTTTTACCTAGGATTATCTTTACTCTACACTATTAAAAAACTATACTGAAACAAATGTGCTTTTGCCGTGGATTCCACCGTGGGTGCTGTGTCCACACCGCATTTAGGCACGGAGCAAACCTGCACATGCGCGCTGCGAACCGTGACCTCTATGCCCCTGGCCTCCTCCGTCTGTGAACCCTCAGGAGTGGGTGTGTGTATGTGTGTGGGGGCGGGGTCCTCCAGTCATGAGCGCGCGTCACAGACGTGTCCTACGTTAGATCTCAAAATGTCACTAGTCTGAGAACATATGAGGGAGAATTTTCCAACTTTTGAGACCTGAGGTTTGTTGCATCGATTCTTCGAACCACACCTTGTAGCATTAAAGCTCCATGCGTGCTGCGCTTGAGGCCGTGCTCATCACTAGAAGATTCACTTGCGCCTAAGAAACTGAAATTCCCCTCCCACTGTCTCAGAACCCAAGGTCTCGGGGCTCAGACATTGGTTTGTTTTCAACCTAGGACCTTACCCCACTCGCGTCTCTGCTGGGCCCGCGGCAGTGAATTTACTGGGTCGTAACGGCCTTACGGCTTTCGTGCCTGCCCTGGGATAGCTCAGCGCAACAGCATCCTGTCCTTCTGTCTGTCCGCATCTGTCCAGGCGACTCCTCCGCGCCCCTCACCGAGATCGCGCCGTCTCTAGTGTGTCTGAGTGGGACTGACCAGGAGTTTGTGCCAGTTGACAATTCTTTTTCTGAGATCCACTTTGTCGAGCCAGATACAGGCTTCTCCAATCAAGGTCTTTTTCATAAACTTCCCTCCATTGGAGAAAAGCAAAATCTAGAGAAAAAAGAGCCCACATTATATATACATATATATATATACATATATATATAAAATTTCCTTTTATAATTTCCTTTTTTTCAGAATGAATAAAAGAGAATAAAATACAGTAAAGAAATCAAAAAGGATGCAGGAACTTCACTAAACAAGATGGTAGAAAGTAAGTCATGGTTGTGATGTTGCATATAGTTTTCTTCAAATTAGCTGTTCAGGTTACTAGATAAAAGCATTCAAAATTGGCAAAAAAGAAAACAAATTTAAACAGTGACTGCTCCTTTCGATAGACCAGAGAATCAGCAGGATTGTGAGCACACATCCACACACCTATGTCTCTTTTCTTACTATTTAATAGACCCTGAGTCATCCAAGAAACACTGCCGACACGAGGGGACGGGTCCTTTGGTTTTGTGCGTGAGAACTCACGACCCAGGTGTTCTCAGAAGATTTCCACGAGGTCAACTGATTCATATCAGCATTTTAAAATTATTTCCCAAAGGAAAAGACAAACACGGAAGGACTGAGAACAGTAGACAAGAGACCTTGAGGCAGCCACTTCTATTTGAATGAATCCTGAAAATCACGCAAAGCTTCACAAAACAGCCTTGCCCAATACATTTTTATTAGTTTATTAAATGCTGAATCAAGTCGAAAAATCATGTGAATGCTGAGAACTAGGTAGGGTTTCATTTCTATTTGCTATGTGCTGACTTTCATTACAGTATACATTTACAACATAATTCCTTAAGTCGTTTGTAGAGATAACGTCATTCTATCTAGAGATAATGTCACTCTGACACTATAGAGATTGGTTTTTTAAGTAAGTAGTTGAAAGAAATGTGTAGAATCTTGAGTCAATCTATTAATCTTTGGTAACTTCTACACCTACCCCTTCTCTTTAGAAATGCATTCAGGAAATTCAGTGTTTTAGGGTTTTTGTTTGATTTTGTTTGCCCCTCTAAATCTTTACTTTTTGCTGGGCACGGTGGTGTATGCCTGCGATCCCAAGACCCTGAGAGGATGAGGCAGGAGGATCACCACAAGTTCATGACCAGCCTGAATTCTGGGTATGGCCTCTCTTCCAGTTTTGGGTTTTCACATTTAAAGTGACCTGAGGAATCACTTGATTATTGTCTTGTCAAATGGCTTTCCACAGCTTCCTCCCACTCAGCTACCCCCTGAGGGCTGAATGTGACACGTATGGACACACTGACGTCAGAATTCCTCTTTTGCGTCCCTTCGTTTCACGCAGAGCCGGGTTAATCCCAAGTGCGTTGGTCCTAAGCGCAAGGCTTTGTGTGCTCAGACCACGGGCCTCTTCCTGCCTGTCCTGCTCTCCCCACCCACCTGCATTTCTCCTGTAGCCCTTGCTGTTTGTCTCCTGAGGACAGTATGTGCAGAGGACAGAGCCCTGGGAGCGAGGCCTTGGGTAGAGAAGGATACAGAATGGGAGGCCAAACCCGAGGTCCACAAGCTGCTGGACAAGCCGGCCTGAGGCTGGTAGGCTGGCAGGGTGCAGAACGGATCTATGACCTGCTGTGGTCAGTTACCGCTAAGCTCCCAGGTAAGACTGGGCTTTCTCTGAGACATGTGGAGTGGAGCACTGCGGGACACCTGCGGAGGGAGCCTTGGTGGGAAGGGAATGGGCTCCAAGGGTGGAGGTCTGAGCCGGACTGCAGGGAGCCATACGGTTACAGAGTCAGCGCACAGAAAGCGGTGTAAGAAGCTGATGTTAAACAGACACACTCACAACTCATCATGGAGGACTGATTCCAGGTCGTGAGGGTCACTGAAGGGCTTTTACACACCCAGCCTGGCAGCAGGGTGAGGGAAGGAGCCAGCAGGGCCCACAGAGATGGGCAGGTGGCCGGGGAAACGCGGGTATGGGGCATGATAGAGAAGGGCCCAGGGAGGGTAGGGGCAGGGAGTTCCGCAGGGCCAGCGCGGAATGCAGAGAGCCGCGCAGACGCCTCCGCCCAGGGCGCGGGGAGCTGGGGCGCAGACACTCATCTCAGAGAATTAATATTTTTTCTCACACCACAGGTACACGGTGAGCGCATGAATGTTACACAATTGAGTGGCAAATACAAAAATGCAGTGGCAGTGCGAAGTGAGGCCGTGATTGGTCAAGAGGGAGTTACCTGAAGCGAATGCCCCGCGGGACTCAGACTGAACCGGAAGGTCTCGTTAAAGGAAGGCTCTCGATCATGCCTACAAACCCTCGTCTTTTTCTTGATAACCTTTTTTTGGGTAGAGATGTTCATCACATATATTTTCACATACAAATCTGAAAATAACATCGCAGCCCATTAAGTTCCATCCACTTTATCATTTTTATTGCAACAATTGTAATTGCATGCCTGGAGTTCTTCCTGGCATTTATAGCAACACAGATTTCCTATAACACTTGTGTCAGGCAATGCGAATGATTAAACATGCACCACTTTTCTTAGCAATTTAACTTGTTTCTTGTGGTCTAATAAATATATCACTAAATTGTGTTGAGAGTTTTTCTTAGCTGAAAACTAAGAAAAAACGACGAGCTCTGTTGTAAAAATTAACTCTTCATATATTTCTGATGTATTTGCTACATGCACTAAATATTCAAGACACCCAGCAACAGCTGATACATTGGGTCAACTTGAGAAATGAGTAGTTCAGAAACCTGACCAAGTAGCTCACCTAGGGCCAGGGTCCTCACTCTGTAAACACCCTCAGCCGGTGCAACAGGAGGGCACGGAGCTGGCATCGGGCGCTCAGTGCAGCGGAGGAAGAGGGGAAAAGGCTCGCTCTCCTGGTTTTGCTCTTGCTGTCTTCTGCCACCTTACCCCATGGCCCCTGCACCGTGAGCCACCCCGCCTTGGAGCTAGCGGATCAAGGACCGAAACTGCCACAGCTGTGAGCTAAATAAACCTTTCCTTCCTCAGTTTGGAGGGTCAGGTATTGTGTCTCAGCAAAAAAGGGTCAACATAATGAAGACGACCCTATTAATAAGATAATACAAGTTTTACATAAAGCTAGATACCTGGTAAGTGGTCAGGAGACTTAAATTTGTAGGTGATATTCCTGCATTGGAGAATTTCAACTATC
The DNA here is from genome assembly GCA_004027025.1 of Myocastor coypus. Taxonomy (NCBI): domain Eukaryota; kingdom Metazoa; phylum Chordata; class Mammalia; order Rodentia; family Myocastoridae; genus Myocastor; species Myocastor coypus. Next base: position 34,875 of record PVJA010010331.1, read on the forward strand.
AGCTGTTCGCCATCCGTCTTCATTTCTTTCTTCAATGCAATCTTGATTTCTCCCATGACCTGAGCCTTAACTGGAAGAATTTAACAAAGAACTTGAGAAATGTATAATTTTGTTTATTAAGCACATACCTCGATCGTCCATGCATGCTTTTGTTTACCGAATATCAGTTCAAGCCCCCAACTGCATCCTGTATACACAGGCAAGTCAAACAAAGCCCAAGCAAGAGTAGGCTCCTGGTGAGGGCATGACTTTCCCAGATCTGGAAGTCAATGCAGTGCTGTTGTAGGCTCGTGACAGAGGAGGTGGGACAACTACGCATGTGTGTGTCACTCATCTGTAGATCACTAGGCCAAGAGAAGCAATAGATGAGAATGCTAGGAGGGATGTACCGCACAGCAGTAACACTCCGGCATGATCCCTGGTGAGTACCAGCATCACGGGAAGCCGAGCAAGTTCCTGGTCAGGACTCAGGCTTGCTGCCGCGCTCAGCCACACAGCCCACGCCCCTGGGCATTGATTCTCCACCTTCGTCTTTACCTTTGTAAAAGAAATAGCTAGCAAGAGTGGTCAGGAGGACGCCTGTATAAAGCAGAGTGCGGCAAGAGAGGCAGCGGGTTGCGAGCCTCCCCTTGCTGTGCTCCATGTTGTTCCACAGAGCGGAAGAAGAACTGATTCTGGGTCGGGCCCACTTGTTCTTCTCTCGATGCGTGTGCTCATCCAAGGCCTTGTTCGGCCACCATACTTTATTTCTGATCTGACCCTGAGCTGAGCTCCCTGTTTCAGAGAAGGAACGCAGTGGTGGCCCACACAGAAAGCTCGTTGCTGTCATGGTTTACCACCCACTGGGAAGAAGCAGATTTCTGTCCATAAGTGCACAATCAGAAAGAGAGTAAGAGTTCTGCTGCACAAGAGTGTAGTTTCGAGAGGCTGGAACCAAAGAGGTCTGTCTAGAAAGCGCTGTGGGAATGGAAACCAAGAGCACAGGGGGACTTGGCAAGGTCAGGATGCGGGGAGGACGCTCTTCTGACAGAGGCGCAAAGCGCTCACAAGCACGACCCTCCCCTGGAACTTGAGGCCCCTGTGATTTTATGACAGTGGTCACTGTGGCCATGTTAGAAGTGTGGTTTTTGATTTCAGAACAGAGGACTTTACTGATAATCTTACAACACAGCTATTGATACTTCTCAAGCGTTTTGGTCTCAGGAATTCTTTACACTCAGAAAACATGGGAGGTCTTCTTAGAGCCAGTATGTACATTACAGCTACCGACAACATTAGAAATTAAGAATTTCTCATTTTCAATTGAAATGTAAAATCTGGAAAGTAAAAAAAAAAAAAAAAATCCTCAATTAAAATATTATGCACATAAATGTTTTTAATAAATGAGAAGTGCAGAAGTGTCCTAAATGCTTTGCTTAGCAGAAGACAAATAGGCCCTCACACTCGTTTCCATAGGAAGCCCATGCAATAAGCTAACTTAGCGAAACTACAGAGTTCTTGTCACATGAGTTGGAGAAGAGGGGAAGGAGCCTCTTCCTGCCCTTCCGGACCACTGTGTGTGCTGTACCAAAACTCGACACCAGGAAGGTTCCCAGAACATTGTGATAATGAGACACTTCAAACCAATCAATGAGCTCTGACTGTTAGTTAATTAATTTCTGGTACCAGGAATCAAACTTAAGACCCTGTGCTCGACACTCAGAGGCTGTGCTGCTGAGCTATATCCAGACCCTACATTTGCTATTCTTTAAAAAATCCATGAGTCCACCCTATGCTGTGAATGGGTCTTTTTACTGCCTGAATTGACAGAAAACATATTCTTACACAAATTCGTTATCTGGAAAATGTCTAAAATATAGGAAAAAACAAGTTAGGCTTGAAACAATTATTTTTGCCATATTTTCTAATATAGTTGGCAGGCAAAGCAGGTTTAATTTGGCATCTTAGATTGGATAAAGCTAACTTCATGCCGACATTAAATGACAGCAAACAGCGCCAGCCAAAAATACAAAGATTTGTGCATGTGTCTGACACATGGTGTCTCCAGACATGCAGCAGGTAAAACCTTGCTATCCGATGAAGCCCAAGTCAGCCAAAAGGCAAGAATAAGAAGAAAAAAAAATCTCTGGACAAAGCAAAAATATTCCATAAATCATAATAAAGTTAAAGTGATTATCAACACCTCTGTACACCAGTACAAGGCTAAAGCTGCAAACTAAGGAACAGGAAGAGATAGAGGGAAGTTTGCAAAGAATGAGAGCAAAAGACTCCCATGCAGTGCTAGGGGGACAAGCCAGACCCCGCGGGTTGGCATAAGTAGGCCATCAGGATGCTGCAGTCGATGAGGTCAATCTTAGCCCTCTGCCCTGATGGCGGATGATGCAGCGCTTTTCTCCATCAATATGGAATAGTTACAGAAACGCTCGCCTATTATAGTACAAGGAAAACGTCAAGATGTTCTATATTACGACTGACTGATCTCACACACACAAACAACTCTTGAATGAATACTGAGACTGAGAAAAATACAGAAAGGCTCTGAGAAATGATGATGGAGATCCCGAGTCCCGGCTGCCCGTCCTCATGCTAAAGACTGCGGAGAGGCTAATCCGCCCCTCTCTGTGGCTGGAGCTCCTCTGAGTCCCAGCTACCCCCTCACCCTTACCAGAGCTTGACTGAGCCCCGGGCAGCCATCGCCACTCAGGAAGGCTGCCGTGGGGACCTGCGGGGGCCTTGGTGAGCCCCGCCCTGCGCCCACTCCCCATCCAGACAGCCTTGCCGAGCTTCCGTCTGTGAGAGCTGCGGCTTGCCTTGCCCCTGCCCCATGAGGGGTAGTCCACATTGAACCCCACACGGTGGGCGGGAGCTTAGGTGAGCCTACCCTGCCTCCTACTCACCTGAGAGCCTTGTTCACCCACCCCCACCCCTACCATCGCTGCAGAGTCCTGAAAACATCAGGGGCTTCAAACCTGACAGAAGGAAGAAACAAAAGGCTATCTCAGACCGTTGGCCCACCCCAAACAAGCCCAGGAGATACAGTCATAAGAAGACACGGAAGTCACACATCTGAGATTTCTGAGATGACAGCAACTGAAGAAGCGACCCTCTCAGGCTATAGAGGAAATCAGCCCCCAAAATAACGACGATTGAACTGCACACTTAAGACTCTAGAAGATTTGAAGTGATGACTGAGAAAAAGCCATGCCGAGGACTCTCCTTTCACGCGGAGTGAAGAACTGAAGAAAATGTGCATACAGGCTAGGGCTGCAGCAGTATTAAAAAATGACTTGGATTACAACTCCAAATCTGGGCAAAAAATAGCCAACGTAGGAAAGGACGTAGAAGGGAATGACAAGGGCGACACCAGTGGGCAGAGAATCTTTAGAAAGCAGGTAAATGAACAAGTGGAAGTTGCAAACTTTGGAAACACGAGCCAATTTGAAAAATTCCTGGCGAGTTTCAATCAGGAAGCTGTGTCCTCCTAGCTACTACGACAGTGCCTCTCTGCAGGGACTTGGTGCAGGCAAACGTACACCAGCCCGGCGCTCTAAGGCTCATTGGATCGGACGCTCTTGATGGACGGGAGCCTCAAAGCTCAGTACATTTACTTAGACGCATGGATGAGAACCCGGTTCCAGCCACTTCATTCACCATTTTAAATGTGAACTGCCCGCTGGTCCCAGCTACACCCTCCCTTTATAAGGGTTCTGGCAGGAAAATAGAGCCTCCAAAGGGAACACTGAGAAAAGGGACACATCTTAGGATTCCCCTGCTTCAATCTCTAGAAACATTAGGAGGAAAAAAAAAAAAAAAAAAAAAAACGTAAAGGAAAAATTCAGGAAAATGTTAACCAATAGCAACCTAACAAGAAACAAGCTATAGTTTCCTGACAGAAATGGTAAAAACTTGTGTCAAGGACCAGGAAGACCAGATTCCAATAAGGCACAACTTAGCAGCACTCCCGACCATCCAGGGAAGTATTCTGGGAAAAGCAAGCAAGCCCACCAAGCCTTGAAAATCACCCGCGGCCTCCTCATCACTGAGAAACGAGCCTGGCCAATTCTAGAAGTCAAGCTGAATCTCTGAGACCTGAGTCTCCATTCAACACGGCAACCTGCGCTGAGTCTCGGGTGAATCCTAAAGAAACAACTGGAGCTACATTCCCAGCACTCTGACACAACGCGTGTAGCCCAGAGTGGAACATCAAAGACACACCCACGCTTTCCGGAGGGAAAGCCGTCGGAGGACTCTCGCCTGAGTCTCACAGAGGGCCAAAGCCTCATCAGTCAGGCTGGCAAATCTGCAGAGGACTCCGTGTTTCCCTCCACGCCCCAGGAACGCAGACGGAGCTAGGTGCTCATCTCTGCCCCTATCTGTAGGACCGAGGGGAAAGGGCTCCTCGTGGACAGGAAGGAAGCGAGGCAAAGTCATTCCCAGCATGTGAAGCAGACCGAAATGGCGGAGGAGCAGGCCACACCAGTGAGCACGGCCACTCTATTCTAGGAGACGCTCGCTTTTCTGGGTCATAGTCTCCCTTTGCAGGCGTAAAGCATCAGTAAATCCACCAAGCACGAGAAACATGTTACTTCCCTCCTTCTCGCTAGGGTAAAAGGTGGGTGGGAGCCTGCTAATTAGATTTCTGCAGTCATCACACCAGCACTTCTTTCCTGGGTGCTGAAGTTGTCATGCTTCACAGAGTGATGCTCAGGAAGATGATTTCTTTTTACCAGTCCCTAAGAGTTCTCCAGCTTACTCTTTAATAGCTCCACTGAAGGAAGAAAAGGACACGTGCTCTGATGTCCCCCATGACAGCTGCATGTGCTGATGTTGGTGGGCTACGGGACCAGTCCTGTCTGTCCTTCTGTAGGTCCTGAAGGTTTTGTGCCTTGAAGCAGATGCATAGATGGAGGAGGACAGCCAGGAGTCCCCTCTCTCTCCACGGGGTGGGCAGCCGCTCACACCTGCCTCAGATTTCGTACTAAGAAGGGTAGCACCCCATAGAGGGTGTGGCAGTGTGTAGGAATGAAGAACACAGCACAGGAGAAGCGCTTGGGCCCATGGCCAGGTCTCCTGCTGTCTTGAGACCTGGGCTTCTTTGCTTTTATTTAAAGAATTAAATCTATAGTGAAAGTTTAAGAATATTTCCATCACTAAAGATGATGACTGCTTAAGGAGGCAGATAGGTTTAATTTCAAACATCACACAACATATACTCGAATGGAAGCAGGATGTGGCACTCCGTGGTGTGTAGTTTCGTGGGTCAGTTTCAGTAAAAGGATAAAAATCTGGCAGTGCGCTCAAGCCTAGAACCCAGGAATAGGAATCAAGAGAGGAAGAAGAGGTGTAGGGATGAGGGACAGGTACTGAGATGCAAAGTGCCTAGTGCACTGAAGAAACAAATGGGGGTTACGAGGCTAAGTGCATCAGTGTGATCATTCAACAAGTATTAATGAATTAGGAACTTCAGGGAGCACAACTAAAGAGCAGGCTCTGAGTAACAGAGAAGAAAGAAAGGCTTCAGGAAAAGCATCAAGCAGTTAGAGCACAATGGTAGACATGACTAAAATCTGATCTAACATAACTAGTCTATCAGAAAAAGGAATTCAAGCCGGGCGTGGTGGCTCACGCCTGTAATCCCAGCACTTGGGAGGCTGAGGCAGGAGGATTGGTGCGAGTTCGAGACCAGCCTGGGCTACAAAAGTGAGCGCAGGACCAGCCTCAGCTGCATAGTGAGACCCTGTCTCAAAAAGACAAAAAAAAAAAAAAAAAAAAAAAAAAAAAAAAAAAAAAAAAAAAAAAAAAAAAAAAAAAAAAAAAAAAAAAAAAAAGAAAAAGGAATTCAAAAAATAGAAAGCAACATCAGTTTTATAATTATGAAAGTCTCTCTCCACAATACCAGGAAATAAAAAATCTGTGGATTAAAAAGCACCTCCTACTCTGGGACACATCGGTGCTCACACATTGTTATATCCCATTAATGTAGATGTAAAATTATCCATAAGGGATCCTTGGGAGAAAAGTAAGTCCTCTGAGGCGGTCCACTGATGTACGCAGATGTGCCAAACCAGAAAACAATGAACCGTCATTCTGAAATATTTAGGATACTACGGATGTTTAGTAGGATAAAGATTTATTAGAGGATAACTCAAGAGAAGGAAGGAAGGAAGGAAGGAAGGAAGGAAAGAAAGAAAGAAAGAAAGAAAGAAAGAAAGAAAGAAAGAAAGAAAGAAAGAAGAAAGACAGACACTGGGAAAGAAAACCTAAAGATGAATTCTAGTCAGTCAACAAACTGATAGAAGAAAATAGAGAAAAGGGGGAAGAAAACTATTTTCCTTATGTTTTAAGTCAGATGTTCAATAGAATTTGAATAATACTAACATTAGAATTAACTCCTTAACAATTTAATTTCTTAAAAAATAAGACTTTTTATAAACAAATGTGGCCAAGACATTTATTGAAAATAACTCATTCCCTTATCTTTACTTCAGTATATTCTCTTCATTAAATTGCAAGACATTAGATAATAATTTTTTACAGAGACGATTTTGATTCCACGGTGGCAAAGTCGGTCCCACTATTCCTTTAGCTGAAGTGTACTGATTAATGTAATTGTTGTCTTAATTTTTAAAGTTGTGTAATGCATTAGTCTTTAGAATTTATTAGCATATGTTTGTAATACAAAATGATTGTATTTGCCAAGGAAAGTTTGTACATATAGATAACACATCCTAATTCTTTTCAGGTTGTCTTACAGTTGTTTTCTACAGCCTCGTCTGATGTAGTTTTTGGTGCTTTGTTCTCGTTAGAATTTGCACTGGTCCTGCCACTTATTTTTCCACCAGAAAAGTTTACATAGATCTTATGTTTGAAAAATATGGCTCTGTCTTCCTTGTATGCACACGTGTGTGTACACACACTCTTCTCACTATCTCTATCACTATAGCTTGTTTTGTATTGTACGATAAAATGTTTAAAACACAATGCGGTCGTCTCACCAGTGAATGGAAGGGAGCCACACTGACACTGAGTACATTTTATTTTTTTATTTATTTTATTTATTTATTTTTTTTTTGTCTTTTTTGAGACAGGGTCTCGCTGTGCAGTTCAGGCTGGCCTTGAGCTCACTTTTGTAGCCCCGGCTGGTCTCGAACTCGCACCAATTCTCCTGCCTCAGCCTCCCGAGTGCTGGGATTACAGGCGTGCGCCACCACGCCCGGCTGACACTGAGTACATTTTAAATGAAACACCACTGGTGTGAGTATTATGAATGGCTGGCACAACTGGTAGGTGATGTAGCCCGAAGTTTAATCTCATTTTCTCATGAATATTTTATGTCTACTCTAAGTAAGAGTCTTAAAAATACTCACTTTTGGAAATATTTCTTTTGAAAGATTTTTATAACTGTATCAGAATAAAAGAATTTCAGAGGCAATATTACTATTTTGCTTTAACCACATGTTGGATGTTGAAAAGCAGAGAAGTGACAGCCAACAAGATTTTAAATTGTTCAAATAATGGAAGCCATTCTCCAGAAGCTACTGTCTACAAATATGTATTGAGTTAGCACACAGATAACTTGGATTAAATATCAAAATCAGCAATAACAACTTTATAAAATACAGTTGCACAAGAGACTATATGTAATTACTTGTGCCTGCATTTAGCTTAAAAGAAGCAAATATTGACTGAGAAAATGTTTACTTTTTTATGACGTACGATGCTTAGCTGTGCAACACCATTCGGAATTCTAAGACTCTGTTGTAACCTCAGCAACCTTCTTCTCTAAAGCAAAAGATTCCCAAGAGGCAATATTGGAATAACTGAAAAATGGAGAAAACATGAAAAAGAAGAGCAGGAAAGGGTAGTGCTTTGTAAAAGGAAAATCTAAACAAGGGAAAAGGCGTAAGAAGATGAGTAATGTTCTCCAGGCTTAGATTCTGCACTTGGAAATTTTCGTTTCCGACCACTCTCATGAAGCTGGTCACTGGTGCTAAGTAAATTTGGGTTGGTGTTATCGAACATGTATATTTAGTGCGACTGTCTCACACCTCATAATTTGTCACTTCAATCCCATTACTCACTGCAAAGCTAAAAAAAGTGTAATGTGAATTAAGATGCACTACACGCACACACACACGCACACACATTCTAGTTTGTAGCACTGGGAGATGGCAGACAAATCATTACCTTTCTCTGCTTTGTTTTTCCTCTACGTATATTAACATTATGCAATCAGATTACTAAGATATTTCTGTCAGCTTTGCAAAATAATCACATTTAGTGGCGTTTTCTCATATTATGAAAAATATTTTTGGTTCTGCAGTTACACTGAACATACTGGGTTCTGAGTAATTTCATTTGCTTATTAACCTTTGTCCTTATGGACCTTATGAGTATGCTAACAATTCCCAGTATCCACCGCACTGATACGCATCTGTTCTTGCGTAACTCTGTGGGCCTTCTGGGTTTGTCAGCTTCCTCATTGCTGCGAGAAAGCGCCTGACACCGTAGCTCAGAGGAGGAGAGGTCTGACTTATCTCGAAGTGTTGCAGGGCTCAGCCCAAGGTCAGCTGGCACAAGGCAGGAGCACCATGCCGAAGGGGATTGGGGTGCTGGGGTGCCCAGTTCTTCCTACCCAGGCAGCAGTGCATGGGGCCGAGTCCACCCAGGTGAGCCCCTGCTCCAGCTGTACTCTGCCCCCTGCCTTATGCTCCATTTTGAAAATCAGTGGATTAGATGGAGCCCTTGTGATCCATTCCCTTGACAGAAATCTTCCAATAGACTGCAGTGACAGTTAAGATCCGCTGATACAACTTTTCCTTTATTGCTTCTGCTCTATTGGTTCATATATATGCGATTGGTTTTTCTTTTCTAAACATCAATATTTAAAACTTAACACAATAGCTGAAATGGTAATTACTCAAAAAAATTAATTCATTTTGTCAATACTGTTTAAATTTACATTGAAAAAAAGAACTGTGTACGGTTTAAGTGTAAAATATGTCATTTTGATATATGTTTACAATGTTATGATGATGTCAAACTAATTAGCAAATCTCAGCCCATGTATTTATTTCTTGGCATTCCTGATGCAATCAAAAATTGGTCTGAGAATTGATTGACAAATGACATGTAATAAATTGTCTACAGCATTAGACCAATTGCGCATCTACTAAAACTAAAAATGAACAAAACAAGAAAAACCCGAAATATTCACATGGTAATATGTTTTTTTTTTTTTTTAAATAAGGAAAGAGGGACAGAGACACAGAGAAAGAGAGACAATGCAGAACGCACTTTCTTCTTTCCTAAACTACTGCAGAGAGGAAGAAAACCCATGATAAATTATTCTCTTTACCAGGCTTTGTCCTTAATTTCCAACCTAGTATATTAGTGTTACCTTCTGACACAGAAACTGTAGTAATTTTACTTTCCATAGTGAAACTATACTTCTATCTTCCAGAAGTTCAAAGGCCTTCAGAAAGTGGAACTCAATAATTATGTATAATTAGCACTTATCTTCTCCTTACAACATAGCCGTAGGAAGCAAGAAAATGCATTTGATTTTAATACTAAATAGGGTAATCTTATTTGTGTTAAAGTTCATCTCCTGGTTTTATCATCCTCTGCATGCTCTATTAAAGCTCCTGACATTTTTTTTACTTTAATTCTCAGAAACATTTTCTGGACCAAGTTAACTGCTACTAGTACCAAATAATCTGTGTGCAGGACAAAAATCAAAGCAATGAATAGTAATAGTATTTTTTGATGGCTTAGCTTAGTTATTTTCTGTTTACAGAGCAAGGCAGGATGTATCTAATTTTTTTTAAATTAACAGTATCTCACATAGTATTCCAAATACTCTTAGGAAATATGTCATGAGACTAGGTCTGGGTAAATGTTCCAGGAGACGCAGTGAAAGTGAAGCATGGGGCTGCCTCTCTCCCTGTTTAGCCAAGAGAATTCTTAAGAAAGAATCTGTAAAGTGCTAAGAGGCCAGATAGAAATCATTTTGCTTTGTATTTTGTTTAAATAAAAACATGAACCTAGGTCCTAGAACAGTGGGGTCCAGCAGAACCAGGGTTGCTGGCAAGAGTGGGCCAACTAGGGTGAGACACTGTGTGCAGAGAGGCCCCACAGAGCCAGCAGGTAAAAGCAACCTAAGAAGGGGAACCTCATAGTATACAATTCTTGGTATATGTGGGATATCATTACAGACTGGGAGAGCTTGCTCCTGTGGTTAAAGGCAACCAAGCAATAGTTACCACAGCTCGTGAGATGCTAGACTGTGTTGGCTGCTGTTGTTCCTGCTAACTGTACTACTTTAGCCAAGATGTCATATGTATTATAATCAGTTGTTCTCCCTTATATGACAGCTCTATAATTGCCTGGTGTAATCACCATCATCATAGTCCAGCATGAAAGGGTGGGGTTCAGACCCAAATAGATAGCACCCCCCACCCTTAATAAGTTAGGGAGGTAAGTTACTGGGATGGACACAAACACCAGGCACCAGCCCTACCTGGAGGGCATCTCTGAGGACTAGGCATTTCCTAAGGAACACATGATAGTAGTGATGGATTGATCTGCTATAAGAAACATATAAGCTCCAAAAAATAGAAAAGAAAGAAATATATAAGCACCAAATGATAAAATAAAGTAGAAAACAACGAAATACAGAAGCAAAATGCCACGCCAGGCCTCCATCCTAAGCAGGACAAGTCCAGAGCACGGTGAAAAGTGGTTGGATGCCACACCCCAGAAATCTCTGAAATAACAGCAGGGCAAGTGAGACAACAAATGAGGGCTCTAGGGAAATTATCTACCAGGTAAGAGAGAGGTGATAATCAACATGAAAGACATTGCAAATGAACCTGGAGTAGACACAGAAAAAAAGAGAAGCTTATGAAGCTAATGGAAACCATGAATGCCCAACATAGCAAGGAAATGCCATGAAACAGACGCAGATAAATATCCCACAAAAGATTGAAAATGTCACTGAAAGTATACGCAACAGGATGAAGGACAGTAAAACTACGACGTCAATGTGAGAAGACAAGACTGTGGTCAGCAGCCACTGAAAGAACGACATTGTAAAAATAGCAAGGAACCACGGCAATGAATCCTTCAATTGCAAGAGGAAGCAAAGTAGAAAAACATACGATTAACTGGAGCCAAGCACAATGATTAACTGGAGGTAGCACAAATGTCGTAGAAAGCTCTGCAGAGAAGTAATGGCAGAAAATTTCCCAAACTTGGATAAAGAATTTGCCATGCAGCTGGGTGAGGTATATAGAACTTCAAAGAGCCATTATCAAAATAAATCCATACAAAGTCACATAACACTGAAGGTTCCAGAAAATCAACACCAAAGCAGTTTATGAAATCTGTTAGAGAGAAGAAACAATTACCTATGAAAAAAATTCCACTAGAATCACAGAAGTTTTCTCAACACAAAACTTCAAGTCAAGGAGAGCTTGGAGTGAAGTATTTCAAACCCTGAAAGAAAACAATCTCCAACCCAGACTGATGTGCACTGCACAACTATTTTCCACAGCTGATGGAGAAATGAAATACTTCTGTAACAAAGAACAGCTGAAGAAATGCATGACCACCCAACCAGTTCTCCAGAATGTTCTGAGCAATGCTCCACAAGGAGGTAAGGAAGACCACCGTTCCATTAACATCAACAGAGAGAAGACGCGAGTCAGGGCAAGCAACTAAACAGAGGGAAAGGACAGAGTACCGACGACAGGAAACTGCATCGGCACGGGCAAGCCAGCACATATCAACTATGGCCATTCGTGTAAATGGTCTCAGCTCACCAATCAAAAGAAGCCGCCTGGTAGAATGGAGCAAGAAGCAAGATAAAACACTACCCTGCATTTGAGGAACACGTGGAATTCGAAACTGAAAGTCAAAAGGTAGGAAACAATATTCCACGTAACAGAAACCAAGGAAAAATCAGGGGTAACTATTCTATTTGAAAACAGTGCTCCCAAGTCTGATCAGAAAAGGCTAGTACGTGCTTGTTAAAAGTCCAAAAAAAAAAATCAGTCATAAATATGCGTGCACCCAATACTGGCACACCCAACTATAGGAAACACATATTAATGGACATGAAAAATCAATTAAGCATGAAGACTGTTGTAATGGGGGAACTCAATACCCTACTGCCACAAAGTGGCATCAACTAGACAAGAAGTCAATAAAGAAATATCAGAACGAGGGCCGGCTAGATAGCTCAGAGCATTAAAGCACCAGCTTAGGCAGACGCAGGTGCCAGAGGTTCAATCCCCAGCCTGCTCTGCCAGCCCCAACCCCAGGGCATGCTGCGATAGCAATTGAGACAGGGCATGGTGGCACTTCTCTGTAAACACTGCTTGGGAGGCTGAGAAACAGGAAGGGTCACTACAAGTCTGATCTGTATAGTGAGACCCTAAAGACCCTGTACTAAGTACATAGAAAGAAAAGTAATAAAAGAAGAAGTAGAACTAAACCAAACCTGTGAACTAATAATGGTCTTGGTAGATATCTACAGTTCTACCCCACAACACTGGAATACACATTTTAGCTACACATGGATGTTCTCTGAAACAGCCCACATCCCATCCCATAGAACCTGCCTAAGTAAATGCAGAGAAGCTGAAAGTATTTCATGTATATTATCTGACGATAGCGCAGTGAAAATGGAAATTAATGGCAAAAAAGACCATAACAATACTTTAACACCTGGAAATTAAATCACACCCTCTAAACAACCAGTGGGTTCCACATAAAATTAAACAAGACATTAGGCACTATCTATAATTAAATGCTGATACAATATACCAGATTTTGTGGGGCACAGTAAAAGCAGTCCTAAAGGAGAAAGTTATAGCAACGAACTCTCATATTAGGAAAACAGAACAAGCTCAATGAAACAACCTAATGTTGAACTTCAAACTTCTAAAAAAAGAACACATCTAACCCAAAGCTCACATAAGGAAGTAAATTACAAAGGTAAGAACAGAGATTAATGCAACCCAGACTTAGAAAACAGTACAAGAAATCAATGAATCAAAGAGAAGTTTCTTTGAAAGACAACCTTATCAAAAACAGGAAAGGAAAGACTCAGATTCATGGAATTAGGAAGAAAGAGATGAAATCGCATGGGGTCCTGTGGAAATCCAAGAAAACATCATTGCCTACTTCTTCTGTACTTCCACAAACAAGAGATAGGCAGATTCCTGGATCTATGAGTTGCCAACAGTGAATGAAGAAGATACAAAATTCTAAATTCCCTCCGCTGAATGTCATCATTATGTATTTCTAATCGCTACAAATAAGCTTAAGAAAAATGAATTACAAAAGGGATCCTTAAGACATTGAACTGTCTAGTCTTTCATAGCGTGACAGCATCTATTGCTAGGTAACACCATAACACTATCATGAATGCTAAACACATATTCATTAATTTAAAGTAACATAGAAACTTCTATCATATCTATTTATTTCATCAACTATATGAAATGGAGCTGTTTGTTCACTTTCATGAAGGGAGGTACACTTTAGGTTAATGGATTTGGGGGAAAGCATACAACCAGATTAGACAAATCTGGAACACACCCCAGGGCTATTGCAGAACTGAGGTAGTCGGTCTACGTGTGGAACAGCTCTATGCCGAGAACATGCGTGTGGCCCTTTGTATGTTTGTTGGAGGCGATTCTGGAGAAGGTCAGTATGTACATGCACATGTGTATTGAGGGGTACAGAATTCATTGTGGAAAGACTAGCTACAGTCAGGACAGGGAATGAATGCTGATCACTCTTTTCCAGATCAGTAATTAATGAAGTTGTCCTTCTGTGTGTGCCACAGGTAGGCAATTATGACTGACTTGAAGAGTGATGACAGTATGTTCTATTTGTTGAAGAACTCTTCTGTCCTGGCACATTATGCATTTGTCACCAGCCTTCCTAGTGTAAGGACTAGATTTTACTTACCTTTGTCTTCTTAGCTCACAGAAAAATACACCTACGCTGAGTTGGATGTTGAGTGCATGTGCTTGCATAACTAATCTCCACATTAAGCCTCTAGGGTAGCTATCATGTCTTCCTAGATGGGGAGGAAGTGATTTAGTATGTTCATTCCAAATTCCAGGTCTTTCTACTCAGCTATGCTAAGGTCACTGATAAGGATTTTGGAATTCTCTCCAAGCCTATCAAAAATACATGATTACTGGTCTGTGAGTTTTTATTCTTATGTATGTGCATGTCTCAGGCTCCATTAGGCAAAGGCACAAGGGTGTCCCAGGAAAATGTCTCCTCTTGGGCTTGGTTGGGGAGCAACAAGTTAGAAGGAGCTTTGTTGTATTTTCGTTATTTTTTTCCTAAGGACATGAGTACAGAAAGCTTTCATTGAGAGCTTCGTTTGGATAACCCAGATTCAAGGAGCTACATCATATAACCATTGTTAAATTTAAACAATAAAAGAATTGGAAAAAAAAAAAAAAAAAAAAAAAAGGAGCTACATCAGACGGTAAGACAGGCTCTCCAGCCTGGGACGGCGGATGGGTCCTGTGAAATTGGGGCAAGCTTGCACATTCACTCTGTGTTCAGTTATATAAAGAAACCCTTTGTTTCTGAGATAAAGCCAGCAAGAACACAATTTTAGGAGGAAAAATAGATCTTTCCGATTGATCTCCTTTACTGATTTTGACATTTTTGTCCCTTTGAGGCACATTTGTTAGAATGCATTTTATTGGAACTAAAAATAATCAGACTTCTTTGTAAAAATGCTTAATTGAAAGCTCCCAATGACCTCGTAAAGAACAACAATGTCAGGTACACTTCAGGAGAAGGAAAATGCAAACTTAACTGAATAAGAAGTGCTTAGGGTTCTGTGTAACTCCCCCGAGCAGCACAGAAGCAGACCCCAGGACTGAGGCAGCAGGGCAGAGACGGTGGGCCACTTGCCTTCCCAGCAAGGAAGGACGGACGAAGGCCAGGCCAGCTCATGGGACCACGCAGCCTGGCCTGGACATGCACTGGGTGCTGGCTGCCCACCCTGAGCACCCTGAGTGGGCAGGGCCTCCACAGGAGCCTTCATACAGAGGGACAATGACATCAAGATACACTGCACTAGAAAATAACAACCACTCCACCCAGCTCTACCCCTCTGGATGTTTTAGTGACCTTTAAACTTTAAAATTTTTAGAAGTAAACAGAACACATTGCTGCTGAGCTCTGCACAGAGCCCTGCTTCTGGAGGCTGCTGATTCATTGAAACTGTTCGCGCAATGACTCTGTCCCTGTAATTTAATAAAATATTCATCAAGGAAGGACATTTGTTGATGGCTAAAATAATTAACTGATTCCTTTTTCTTATTTTAGGAGACAAAATATCTTGAAAAATTTCGTTCTTCTGGGTCAAAAGAAATCTCTTGATAATTCTTGGAAAAATATATGTGATATAATATTATATCATATATTATTTAATCATACATACATTATATTCCTTACCTGCATTTATTTGGCAGATTTTATCCTTCATTGAGAATGCTACACACAAGCAGATGTGCACAACTACACACAGATACATGCACACACATGTGGTCATGCACATACACACACATGCACGTGCGCGCACACACACACACACACACACACACACACACACACACACACACAAGTAGTGTTCAGTATCTACAAGGCTGGGTTCTCCAAGTTTGTGGCACATGGAACCAGTGATCAGTGCTACACAAATACAAAGTTAAGACAGCAAAACTGCAGCACCTTGCCTAATTTAATCTACAGCTTACTCTTTTGGGAGATAATACTAGATTTAAAAAGAAATTTTTTGTAGGACTGGGGTTTGAACTCACAGCCTTTCACTTGCCAGGCAGACACTTGTGCCATGGAGCTATCTACCCAGCCCCTACAGCTTACTCTTTTAATTCATCTTTAAGTTATACCGAGAAGTGCGTGCAGATGGTATTTTCAAGCCTAACCAATTTCTCTCTTTAAAATTCTGTGAAGCATAGGTTTGTATTTCATCCTTTCACTCAGTGTCATTTTTAGTTTCAACTTTGTCCTTTGTTACCATTTTCCAGAATGTCTCCTTGATAAATTCTACTTGCTGCACCGACTGCTCATTACCATAGTGTCCCAACTCAGTGACACAGGTATCCAAACCTCTTCTCTTTATATTTTTATTCAAAATCATTTATAGAACAAAGCCATCAGGTTCATCTTCCTAGATCCCTCCAGAGTCGCCTGCCCCAGTTTCCTTTCTCTCCACCACAGCCCACACCCCACTTCCTGTCATTTTTACTTGGACCACAGAGGCCTTTTAACAAGGACAGCTGAGTCTAGCTTCAGCGGGCAGGATGCCCTGCATGCTCCACTGCAGCAGTGCCCTGCCCCTGTGACATTTCCTCTGTGGAATCTGTCTCTGTCCTCCTTCCCCATCTGCATCGTGTAGTCAGAGACGCTCTTCAGGGCACCCAGAGTCTCATCAGTTATCTGAACTGGGACTCGTTCTCACCCTGCTCCCTGGTCTCCTTGAGCAGGGGCAGGAAGAAGTGTCTACAGCTCCCAAGGGAGGCGCTCCTTCACACCCTCCCCTTGCCAGAATGCCTCCACCCAGGATGCCTGCTCTTAACATTCTTTGTTCCAGGAACTACCCAGAAAGGTGCCATTCTGCCAGGAAGCCTTTCACAGTTTGGCCCCAAGCAGGGCACCTTCGTACTGAAGCCGTGGCACTCTCAGGACTCCGGCACAGCTGCCTAGGAACCTGTTCCCGTGCTGCTCTGTGCCAGTTCCTTCCACAGGGGCTTGGTGTCAGGAATCCTCTGCAGATTCAGCTGCACATGGTGAAGGAGAAGCGCAGCAGTAAAACTGCTGTTACACTTTAAAAAGACATTGTGCATTTGGTAACTGAGGTAACGTCCCTCTGCATCCAGCTTTAGGGTGCCAGGCACCTCAGAAGCTGAGCTTCAGGGCACAGGACTTCTCACTTTTCATGATGTCTGGGTATAGCAGGCATGTGGAAATTCTTTCCCATCATACAGTTGTCTTCCGTGTCTGCAGGCGAGCGTTCACTCCAAGTTCACTGCTGTGGTGCAGGCACCGCTCTGCTTTGTCTGAATCAAGATTTCTAAAATTGATTTGAATTAAACAGCACTCCTCAGGGTGCATTCTGTGCAGGTCCCTGTGCTGGACTCCGGGAAGAATGGAAGGCACACATGCCTCTTACACAGGAGGTCGTGAGGCGAGGCCACCAGGGTCCCCAGGGAGCCCCACAGTAGACATACGCAACTTGAAGCTTCTGCTGTGGCTGCTGCTATGACAGGCCGTGTGGCGGAGATGTGCTTTTAAGCATGAATGGCCAGGTAGAAGGTAGAAAGAGAACATATGCAACTATTCACCTGCAGCGCTGGCATGAGAGAAGGCAAAGGCCATGCTCCGCCCTGGCACTTAGCATCCTGTACTGTTCCTGAGAGCTGTCTGGGCTCCCAAGTGTGACGCGAATTGCAGCAGTCACACCCGGGTACAGCTTCCTGCCCAGGCAGGGGCTGCTGTGGGTGATAAGAGCTCAAAACTGCATTGTGCAGGAGAATGCAGAGTTTGAAGGGAGGCTCAAGTACAGAGTGACCCTGTAAGGGAAGGTTTAGGGGTCAGGGAGAGAGTGCAGAGGCATAAGCACCTGCCTGATCCCTGGACACCCACTGTAGGGCCAGGAGGAAGGCCAGGTGGCACACACCTGTAATCCCAGCACTCTGGAAGGTTAAGACAGGAGGATCTCTGCAAGTCTGAGACCACGTAGGGGCTACAGGAGTGAGCACAAGGGCAGCTCGGGCTTTCACAGAGAGCAAACTGGTCAAGCAATGGCCGTGATTCATCCAGATGCCTGACCCTGACAACAGTTCTACAAAGCACTGTACATGGTTCCAAAGTTAATCCTGAGAGGATTTGATTGACCTTGGGAGATACAAAAGTTACATGTTTTGTTATACAGGTCTTGCTTTAACTTGCCCTTAACCACCCAGAAGCAAAGTTTAACTACGAGGCATAGATTAGTATGCTGAACTTTAAAAGGCTTAAATCAGCAGCTTCCGACATTGCCAGCTCTGCCAATAATCCATTGTGATTATGGAATACTGGGCTATGTATACAAGCACTTTCTCTTAGTTCAGTGAGAAGAAATTTTTTGTACCAATATTGATTAGAAAAATTATGTCTATACCCTGCGCTCTGTACAGCTACTATGAGGACAATAACATGCATTGTATCAATTATTGGGGGTGTACTACTGACATGCGTTTGAAAAAAAACAAAAAAAAAAGCCATAAAATAAATAATAAGGTCAGGTTTAAGTAGCATGTCACTCACAGCTTTCAGTAGCACAAAACAATGAGAAGATATATTGAATATCTCTGGAAACAGTAAGCGCGTAGCAAACACCAAGTGGTCTGCTGTCCGCGTGCCGGACCTCAACTCTGGGTGGCTCTCTGCTCCATCTATACAGTTGGTCCCACAAGGGATTGCCACGATATAGGCTGCGGCTTCTTTTGTAAAAGCTACTGGGTTTTTGTTTTGTTTTTTGTTTATTTATTTATTTTCTCTTGTTCTACATTGTTGCTCACATATAAAATGCATTCCTTTTTAGAGAACTATATAAAATTTATATATGAATTTGCAAGACTCACTGAAGCCAGGCAGGCACTTAGACTGCTCAACTATCTGCCCTGACCTTTCATTGTGTTTTTACTTTAAAATGTAAAATCTCTTCCCTCATAATCCCTTAGATTTCTATGCACTACTACGCAGCTTGGACTCACAGAGATCTTCCTGATTTCTGCCTCCCTAGTGCTGGGATTACAGGTGTGTGCCACCACACCTGGACTCCCGCTCAGCACGCTCTGGGTTGGGGCCAGTGCGGCATGCAGTGCCAGGGATCAAACCTTGGTCCCTGCGCTTACCTAAGCAAGCGCTTAGTTCACTGAGCTATATCTCAGGCCCTTTTAAAATCATTTTAAAAAATAAATAGGTACAGTGTTAGAAGAAGCAGGCACAGAAGCAGGCTCAACGAGCTTTGTGCTGATGCTCGCAAAAGCGCGACGCCAGCAGCGCCTTGCCAGACGCTGAGGTCCGTGGAGAACGTGCGCTGTGACGGACGTGCGGCTTCACATTAGGGGGAACCTTAGACTTACTTGGCAAATGTTTCTAGGGAAATTGGTTGGCTTTTACGTTTTCACGAGGAATAAAAGGAATTACTTTAAAGAATTAAATATGTCCCATTATGCCACAAAATAGCTGTAACAAAATAGAAATTAGTGTTATGTGTTTAATGTACTTTTCTATGTAAATAAAATATAAACAGAGACAAAACGATGATATAGCCATTGATAAATGTGACCTTAAAATAATGCAGTGAAGATTGCGAGCGAAGTCCGGGGTCTAAGTGACCATTTCGAGGCCTTGGACTCTGCCCTGGCTGCGTTGGGTGGCAGGGTCACACCTGCATGTCCCCTACCCTGCGCTCCTGCGAGCCCCTCCGGGTCTGACTCAGCGGGCTGTGCCATTACTGAGCTCTAACGGCCCTGATGGGGCTGGGGAGACAGCGCCGTGGCACAAGTTCCTGCCTGGCAACCTGGCAAGTGCAAAGTCATGAGTTCAGACCTGGTCAAAAAAAAGAAAAAAAAAAAGAAAAGAACAGGGGTCTAAGTGATTTTCAACCTTTCTAAAGCTGTGACCCCGCAATATGGGTGACCCCAAACCAAAAAATAATTTTGGTTTCTACTTCAAAGCTGTAATTTGCTACAGTTATGATTTCGGATGGCTTTAGGTGACACCTGTGTTTTGGTCGTTCGACCCCCGCCGGGGTTGCGACCCACAGGCTGAGAACCGCTACATGCCCTGCAATCTTTTTACCCTTCGCAGCTTCCCTGTGTCGCTGGCAAGGAAACAAAGCCTGTGCTAGCTGCTGCCCAGCCTTCTTTTCCTGGGGAACAGAGTTCAGAGAAGAGGACGCCCTTAGGAGCCGGGCTTCCGCCAGGCATTTCATATGTGTTATTCCACGAAACGCTGAAATCTGGCCACAGGACAGGCTGCTGTCCTGAACCTCGATCCACAGCCTAACTAGTCAGGCAACGCGCAGCTTTGCTGCCTAGGTCAGCCCTGCGTACTTGAGACACACAAAAGCCCTAAAAGGATTCGATGGCGATCACTGTTGCCTGCGTAGGAATGCGCATCCGGGTGGCGGCTCCCGAAGCTGCTAAAGTCAGTCCGTCCTCCTTGCAGCGCTTCCCCCATGGCCAGCTGGCAGAGCCCCAGCTGCATGTCCATCCCGGAGACACGGGCCTTGCCTTCTCCCCCAGCGCCGTCCCCAGCTTTGCTGCGCTGCAGTCTCCCTCCCGGTCCGGTCCTCCCTTCACTCTGCACCTCCTCCTTCCCTTTGGTCTGACTCTGCCCGTGTCTCACCACATGTCTAGGCGTTTCTGTCCCCGCTGTCCCTGCTCGGGACCTCTTTCGCAAACCCCTGTCTACCCCGCCACACACACGCACTCACACACACACACACACTCACACACACACACACACACACACACACACACACGCACGCCTCCTGATGGAGCAATGCAGCCCACTGCTGCAGGCCCGGCGTTCTCTTAGCCCTGAGTCTTTACCGACTCTGCTCTGCCCTGAAGCTGTTAGAGCTGCTGCTAAGAACTTCTGCTAACACAATGAACACCACTATGGGGCCATTCCCAAGGGATCCGCGCTTCCCCGGGGTGCCCATACAGGCTGGGTCGGCGGGGTGTGCGGGGATCACGCAGTGCACACACCACAGGCTCCTGCGTGGCTGCTACGTGGGCTGGAGCCCCGAGCACCCACATTTCTACCAGTGTCTCGTACATCCTGTGAATGCTCTTACTTAGCGCTGGTCAGTATTAGAAACAGAAGAGGTTGTATACGGATTGGTAAACACAGGGCTATCCGCTTCTGTGTTTCAAGCCAAAACTCTAAATGTGCTAATTAAAAAACAAAACTGTTGGACACTCTAGCTGTTATATTCTAACTGAGATCTCAATTTTTCTCTGTGAAGGTATCTATTTAAATAATTCAGATGATGGGGACTGAGTATCTCATAGCAAGCACTTGGATATGCTAGTCTACAACTGCAGAGAATGACCCTATCAAACATAGCACGTCCAAGAAATACAACAGAACAAAAGAGCTTGATGCCCTAGCTTAAGGTATAATTAAGAGTTTCCAGGGTAAATTGGGGAAAAACTTCTCTGTACAACTGGAAGGTATAGTTGGTTTAATCTAAGGAGAAATCGTCTTCTGTTCCTCTCTCAGTAGGCGCATGACATTTCGGCAGCTGCAAGCAGCAATACTCCGGGACCAACCGTTCACACTTACTTTAGTGACAGCCACAGCGTATCGGTGTTAGCCAGGCGCTGAACATTGTGCTCATTTGCCCTTACGTTCTTCACACGCGGAAGGGATGGAAATCTGGCCACTTAATTAGTACACGGACTGCGGTTCAATCCCCGGCACCACATGCTGCACCAGCCCTGCCCTTGGGTCAGGCTGAGCCGGCCATAAAAATGAGTGAATAAACAAACAAAAGTTCTGAAACAAGAAAAAAAAATAATAAAACAAATAAAGTGCTAAAAGAAAGAAAGAAAAAAGAAAGAAAGAAAGAAAGAAAGAAAGAAAGAAAGAAAGAAAGAAAGAAAAAAAGATTTGGGGGCTGGGGAAACAGCTCAGTAGAATAAGCATTTGCAAGGGGCCTGGTAGGATGGCTCAGTGGTCTAAAGCGCCTGCCTAGGAGAGCTTGGGCGGCTGCAGGGACCGCTGTTCAATCCCCGGCACCACAAAAATAAATAAACAGAATAAGCATTTGCCTGGCAAGGACGAGGTCCTAACTTCATATCCCCAGTACTGAGAAAGAAAGAAAAAAAAAAAAAAAGAAAAAAAAGTGAGCCATAATAGCTAAATCTTGGACACAATCCAAATGCCCTTAAGCTAATAAATGAATAAAAAAGGTATGGTATTTTTATATAAGGCAGTACTACTCAGCCATAAAGAAGGATAAACTGGAGACTTTTATAGATAAATGGATGCAACTTGAAACCACACTCGGGAGTGAAATAAGCTAGACTGTTGTCTACCTAGTGTAATCAATTGGAAGAATAAATAAGATTCAAATAACGTATCACCTTGTGAAAGAAAAGGAAACTCTTCAAAAAAGGAAGAATCGCACCCGCCGCGGGTAAGCCCCTGCGCCCCTCTGCCCCGCCTCTGCGTTCCCGCGACTAACTTCCTGTTCCAGCCCAGCCCAAACCCCACCGCTGGGAGCTGAGCCCGCACGCACGCACGCTGGCTGGGTCAGGATCCTTGGCCTGCCTTCCCTTTCCCCGCCCCCCCCCTTTTTTTTGAACCCTTCCAGCCCATGCTCCAGCACTGAACCCATCAAATAGCCCGTTTGGCAACCGTTCCTGTACACGAGCCTACCAGGACTACTCAATCCCAAAGCTCCACCTCCACCTACAGACCACATCCCCCAGGATACACAAAAGCTAGCAGCCAGAGCCCCAACACAAGAGTCAGGAACCTCTGTAGAAGAACCACCTTGGAGTCTCCAGACCAAACGCCCATAGACACAGCATAACGCCACCAAAGTGCAGAGGTCGCTTCCATACAAAATGATAACAACAAGGAGTAGGAGGCCATCTCAGGACCCGTGCCCACCCAAACCAAATACAGAAGACACTATCATGGAAGAAAATGAGAATTATACAGATGAAACCTCTGAATTGGTAGCATCTGAGGCAGACACACAAGTGCAGAAACTTATAGAGCAACTGAGATCA